>MNCI01008217.1:108759-122916 GCA_015680685.1 Gnetum montanum | reverse complement strand
TGGAAGGTTAATGGGAAATTTCCTCTTAGAGTGGCACATGCATGAGCACAGTAATCAGTGATCTTTCTAGGTCTTACCATTGGATTCAAGTGGTAAGATGAAATTTTTGAGTAAACCCTCTCTGTAGTGGTTACTGTGCCAAAGTTTTTACGTTCTACCCCATAGCACTACCTAATCCACTTCCCTTTTACCTTAGGGTCTACTTGTTTGGGAATCTCCGCCATTGCCTTTTCCTTTGTGGCAACCCAAGAGCTTTTGTGATTGCCTTTGCAGAGTAAGATACATGAATGTCCTTGATTTTTACTCTGGATCCTAGTTGCCAATTTGTCTAGAAGAGATAAGTTTCTCCTAGGTACCATTCACCACTGGATGTGATGATTGACCACATAGGAGAATTTTGTAGTTGAGTTTTGACTTCTTTTGGTGCATTTTCTAGAAATGGTTTGAAGTTCAACTTCTGAAGGACCGTTCGTTGCAACTCCTTCAACTTAATAGCATCAATACAAGCCTAGGTCAAGGTGACCTAAAGCCATGGTGCTACCACTAGAGTCTTGTCCCTTCACAATTGTTCACTGGGAACATCCTCTTTAGGAATCTAATGAACAGATTTCATGTCATGTCCTTCACAGAGGGGAAAAGTTGTGTGTGAGCCCTATGCATACTCTTGAGGTCATGCACCTCATCCGCTTCCAGTTCTAGGTCACTTGTCCCTTAGTTGGGATGGTCCTTCTCCCCTCGGATGCCTCAGTTTAGGTGCCATTTGCAATCACAACATAACCATCAATTATAATGTGTATAAGTTACTTAGAATGGCAATCATACACCTTCTCATTTTGACCAATCTATGACACTGACACATGCATTCTGTTAGGTTCCCCATAGTGTTGTTGAGAGGTTAGAAAAAATAATAACACATAATGAGTTTCAATTTGTAATTTTTTGTTATTTTTTTTCTTGTCTATTGCCTAAGAGGTGTTAAGGATTTGATAATCATTATAATTTGGTAATCATAATAATCATTGACCTTCCCCCTCCCCCACAATGTATATCATACCTCTAATAGAAAAAGAGGTAAAAGAATGGTTGGATTGGGACACTCGATAGAAACAATATGTGCTCAGAAAGAAGACTTAACGTAGAAAAATGGAAAAGCTCCCCTAGCTTTGTGAAGAAATGGACAAATTTCAAAGGCACAATTTGGGTATATATAGTATTTTTTCCATGCATCAATGGGGCTATGTAAACGCAAGGGGCTGCATATACAGGGCCTAGTTGACACAGTTGTTCTATGGAGTTGACCTATGTTGACCAATGAATTAAAGTCCAAAGTTGTGAATTGTAGCACAAAATTGTGGTTATTTGAGAACATAGGGACCAAAGAAAAATATTAGAGAAAGAGGAAGGAAGATTGTGATCAAAATAAGAGTCGAAATTAGGAGAATATCATAGTATGGAACTTGTTAGATGAAGAGCTGCATGATGGGTAGCACAGAAAAAATTGGCCAACTATATCAAAGGGATAGGAGATTAACAAATAGAACCAAAGGATATGCAAGTGGATCCTCCACATAGTAGGCGGTAGCCTCAGTAGCCCTTGCACATCGTCAACATAGGATTCTATGGGCCCTAGAGTTAATTAATGATCATCGCAAGTTAATACTCACATCCATGAGAACCAGCCAAAGAATTTACAAGTTCTAGCAAAGTATGATAGATAATCAAAACATAAAACTACCAGTGAGGTGAGTAATTGAAAGTAATGGATGAAGAGAAGAGGGTGTGAAATTGAGTTCCTAGTTGTGGTCACATGAAGTCCCTTGTGAAGTGTGTGATTAAGTGACCTGGCAGAATCCATCCTCAGTCCAAACCCAAAACCAACCACATTTAGTAACTTCGCATCAACATTCGAAGACTAGTCCATCCCTTGAGAAACACGTATTCTCTTAGAAAATGACAACCATTCCAACATGGGTGAAATATAGGAAGTGAAAAAGGGCCTTAGTTAGAGGGGACAAAAAAAGTCCCATAACTGGTGCATGTAGCCCTTTAGGGGTGGTCTAGGGGCTGTTCTTTGAATTTCCATGTGTGTGTTTTTCTTTTATGGGAACCACACCATGCAAAGACCCATGGGTTTTTGCATGCATTGGGTCCATGGGGTGTGCTTTGAATCCTCATCTTTTTTTTTGTTGAATGATGAAGACTAGACCATGCAAGGACAGATGGCTATTTAGCTTCCTATTATGAGAGGATATAGAGTGGTAAGAATTCCATGAGGACACTCTCACATACAAGGGAATGGAAAAGTACGAGGAATTTTGCATTACCTTTGAAGTCACACCTTGTTCAAACCATTGGATCTTCCTCAAGTCTGTAAACTACACAAGTCACAAATTGATTAAAGTTTTTTTTAATGGAAAAGGGATTGCATGTTTCCAAAATAGGGAAAACCATGGAGTGTGTGGATGGGTGGATGATGTGGACTCACTGAATGTTACATGAATTGAAAGTATGATGTAGCTATCTGGAACAAAAATGCTAAGGCAAGAACTAGATATAATAGGCGGATCATAACATGCAAACCACCACAACTACACCAGCACATTCTATGACAGTAAGACATCTTATTAGCGAAAGGGATAAAAAAACCAAAAGACAAGTATATACATGTAGAAATAAAGAAATAAAGAAAGAAAAAAGTAAATAAGAATGGTCAAACATACGAACGATGGTGTAAAACAAAAAATGTATAAAAATAAAAATTCTAAAAAAAATCGAGGAGCTAGTAGACACTTTTAGCATGGATAGTGATCTCCCCCACGACTATGCTGGGAGGAGGAGATCTAGAAAATGAAGCCAGGTTGACTATGTGACAAGGGGGCAGTGACACTGGTTTGGTGAGATTCGTAGAAGGGTTTTAATTGTTGCATATTGACTAATTTTTTTTTCGTGGAATCCTCATGTTTGTGTATAAGTACGACCTCAGATGAAAAGGTTTTAGAAATGATATAAGGTCCCTCCCATAGTGTTTGAAACTTAGTATGTTGTGGTACATGTGTGGGTTTTTAATAGAGTACCTTATCTCCATGTTGAAATGTTACCTTTCGAATCCTAAGATCATGACAATTTTTATTATAGGCCTTATGTAGTTCATTTGATGATAGGGCTACTAGTCGATTCTCATCTAGCACATTCAAGTTAATGAGTCATTCTCATTGTGCTAGTGATAAGTCAAGACCCAAGTCACTGGCAGTGGATAGTGTTTAGAGTTCTACTTGAATTGGAAGTTTTGGTAGTTTTCCATACACTAACTCATAAGGAGAGTAGCCTATAGGAAGTTTCCATGTTGAGTGATAGGCCTAGAGGGTATTGTTAAGTTTTGTGCTCCAATCCCTCCTATATTTGCTAATGGTCCTAGTTAGGATTTTTGTAATCTCCCTATTTGTGACTTTGGCTTGCCCATTGGCTTGGGGGTGATAGGGTGTTGTAAATTTATGTTCAACCCCTAGGTGTTACATAAGTTTATGAAAAGTATTACCTATGAAGTAAGTTTCATTATCTAAAATGAGTGCAGATGGCACCCCAAACCTATTCACGATTTGCTATTGGAAAAACCGTGTGATTATGGTTGAGGAATAGTCGGTAACAGCTATCACCTTTGCCCACTTGGTATAGTAGTCTACTTGATGATGATATATGCCTTCCCATTGGACATGGGTGCAATGGGACCCATGAAGTTAATGCCCCAAATATCGAAGGGTTCTAGTGGTTGGATCCACTGTTGACGTTCCTCCATTCATGTTTTCATCCCAACATCTCTCTAACATTTTTCATAGGAGTGAAAAAACCATTGAGCATCTCTAAAGAGTGTAGGCCAGTAATATCCTACAAGTAGGATCTTAATGGTTGTGCGTTGTCTAGCATAGTGGCCCCCACAAGGGCTCTCATGAGCATCTTGAAGGACATGTAGCTTATCCTCATCAAGGACGCACCATCAAACTAAGCCATCTGCACACACCTTGTGAAGGTGTTCGCTGATTTCCATGAAGTGCTTGGCCTTGTAAAGAAACTATTTCTTCTTCTGATGATCCTACTCCTTTAGTAACTATTATGTTAAAAGATAGTTAAGGATGTTGCTAAACCAAGTTAATCCTATGGGCATTTCCTTGGAAATTGCTCCAATGAAGAGGAGTTCATTTGGAAATTGGTCGGAGAGTGGCTCTTCCTCCTCTATGCTATTCCATCATAATCGAGATAAGTGGTTAGAAATCACATTCTTAGTTCCCTTTTTGTCCATCATAGTAAGGTTGAATTCTTGAAGGATCATGAGCCACTGTATGATATGACGACTCATTGTTGGTTTACTCATAAGGAACTGGATGGCACTATGGTCAGTATGTACAAACACCTTGTATCTGAGCACATAGTGTCAGAACTTTTCCAAGATGAACACCACTACCATTAATTCCTTTTCAGTGGTGGTGTAATTGAGCTAAGCACCCACAATGCTTCATCTTGCATAGTTCATGTAATATGGATGTTTTTGGTCATCCAACTATGTGAGCACAACTCCCAATGCATAATTAGATGCACTTTTCCTGATGTGAAATGGTCTAGACTAGTTAAGTACCCATAGAGTGAGAGTTTCTATGAATTTCTATTTTAGTGTTTGGAATGTAGACTCACATTCCCTAGTCTAGACAAATGAAGCGTCCTTCTTTGTTAGTTCTACCAATGGCTTGGAAATCTTTGAGAAATTCTCAATGAAGTGTTGATAATAACCAATGTGTCCCAAGAATGACTGGACATCTTTTACAGTGCCTAGTTGACTAGTGATTCCTTGGATAATTCTAATTTTTGCAGGATCCACACCAATCCTTGCTTGGGAAATTCAATGCCCCAGAATAATGCCCTCTTGGACCATCAAGTGACTCTTTTGCTAGTTAAGCCATAAATTAGTTTTCACACATCTTTTTAAAACTTTCTCAAGGTGGTCCAAGGCTTATTCAAACATTGCTCCATAGGTAGAGAAGTCATCCATGAAAACTTCTACTCCATTGCAAATCTGTTGCTGAAAGATGCAAAGGATGAGGAATTGGAAGGTTGCAAGTGCATTGCATAGGCCAAAGGGCATCCTCTTATATGTGAAAGTCCCCCAAGGGCTTGTAAATGTTGTCTTGGCCTAGTCTTTAGGCGTGATCTAGATTTGATTATAGCCACTATAACCATCCAAAAAGCTATAGTAACAATGCCCTGAAATTGTATCCAACACTTGATCCACAAATGGGAGTGGGAAGTGATCCTTAAATGTTGCCATATTTAGTAATCAAAAATCTATATAGACCCTCCATTTTCCATCCCTTTTTAGCACAATAACGAGTGGGCTAACCCATTTTCTATCTATAATAGAATAGATGCACCGTACTTTCAACAATTATTCAACTTCATCCTTAATGATTTGCTTCAATTTAGGATTCAACTTTCTTTGCAGTTGTTATCGTGGCTTCATGGAGGGGTCGATATAGATCTGATGTTGGCATACCCTAGGATCAACTCCTGTTAGTTTAGGATATGACCATGCAAAAGGAGCTACCCATTTGTTCACCATATTTAGCAATCTCTTATTTTGTTCAAGAGCAAGAGTGGAATTAATGATTACCTGCTTGCCATTTTGCAAGAATGCATATTCCAAATTGGCTGATAAGGATTTTAGTTCCAAGGGCTCCTATTTAAAGCTTTCTGGGATCTGTATCTTTCCCCAATCATCATTGTCATCAACAGTGTAGGCTTATTGATGGACCATTTCCAATTCATCCATTCTTTCCATATAGGCACATACAAGGCCCTCAGATGATTCCATGCATAGAGTGCTACTATCAAAGTTAGCGGTCAGCCACTAAGTGCCTTCTTGATTAGTGGCACACTAACTGGATGCTTGAATGAATGCTCATTTAACAGTTCAAAATTGTTGCACATAGTCACACCCAGAGTCATTGTACATGATGCATGGAACACAGTTCTTCTCAATATTCCTGAAAGGATTTTCTTTTAAAATTTCAAGGGAAAGATCTCAGAGTTCCAATCATGCATCCACCATGCTGAGCCAAGCTCTTCCCATTATAATTGAAAAATTCCCTTTGCAATTATCAACATGGATGATCGGGAAGTCAGTAGGATAGGACCACCCAAAAACGGTGGTCACAATATCTTCTACCAATCCTAAGGGAATAGTAATGGATTGGTCTGCTAGCTTGAGTCAAATTTTTCTTTTCTTCAATGGGGGTAGGTTCCAGCTCTTGTACATATCGTGTAAAATCAAGTTGACACCTAACCTCAAATCCAAAAGAGCTTTGCATAGCTCATTTCCTGCCACTTGGAGGTATATGAGGGGACTGCCTAGATTAGGTAATTTTTGAGGAAGATGACTTGCCTTTATCCAGTCCATCACAACCTGTGTTAGCATGATGGTTTATACTTTGGGAGGTATTTGGCTTGAAGGTTGCTCGAAGGGTTGAATGGTGGAAGTGATTGGAGGTTCAAAGGCACTGGCTACAGGTGAATGTGAAGGTATGTTTGGGATATTAGGTTGGAAGAAACGGCATTTTCATGGTTTCAATTCTAGTTCACTCGGCTGAGAAGCTAGTTGTAAGTTGACAGCCCTTGTGACATTACGTTGCTATGGCTATGGTGGTATTCTCCCTGCATAGGTGGAGTAGGAGGTAGCTGAGTTGAGGGCTGATCAATAGGTATGGTAGGAGAAGGTGACAAAGGATAGTATAGATGTGGGTTCTCCCCCCTAGGTGATGGAGACTGATTTTAGAAGTATTCTGGGGGGTAGTAATGATTTTAAAAAGGTGCATAACTAGAAGAGTCCCACAGGGAGACTGGTTGTTAAACGTAGTACCCATAAGGATCTAGTTGCCAGTAAGGGTACTCATACCATGGAGGTGGCATCCCCCATGATTGTGATGCTACCATTGCTGATAATAGTCATAAGGTTGCAGTGGTGCTCCACTTGAATAATATCCTTGTTGTTGGTGGAACTACTTGGGATTGCCTTGTGGATAAGGAAATCTTCGTGGTGTTTGCCTTTTTACCAAGCGAGGATTCAACACATACACCCCAGACTCTTGTAAATGTGACACCATAGGATAACACCCCTTAGGATGTTCATACTGGCATATGTCACATCCATCATCTTCCTCTGTGTCAGAGTCTGCAACCCATTCTACTACAGCAACTTTGCCCTTACCTTTATGGTAGGCACATTTAACTTCTCTTCTCCTACGCGGATCTCTAGATTCCTGTATGATTTTCGGAACATTTTAAAATTTTTCATCCAAAGAATCCCACATCTTGTCAACCTTGGTCAAAAGTTTAGAAGAAAATTTTTGTATGGGCAAGGCTTTTCAGTTCACCGCTACACCTAGTGGTAATTCTTCCTCATCTTCACAAAATTGAACTTCCTTCTTTCGGATGGAAGGGTCCCAATTATATTCCTCTATGCTTTCCTTTTTCCTTAGTTCCTCATCTTCTTTGACTACCTACTTAATTAGGAATGATAGTTGATGGGCCCTTAACTTCGATAGTCATCCTTGAGCATAAATGCCAAGGGTCTTTCTTGTTTCAAAGTGGAGCCCATCTATGATATGGCAGAGCTAATCCCACTGAGAGTAGCCATGACTAGGGCATTTATGTAACAAGGAGTAATATCTACCCATGGTTGCATCCAAAGGTTCATGACCACCTTGTTTTCATCCCTGGATTTTTCATCTCAAATTAGACACTCTGGAGTAGGTTTGGTATTTATAATTGAAAATTTTCAGCATTGTACTCCATTGCCTGATTGATTCTGGCTCCAAAATCTGGTACTAGCTTTTCACTTCCTTCATGAATGTTCAAGGGAATAGCTTGAGTTTTTGTCAATTATTATCTATATTTTGTAGGGTGTAGGAATCATGAAATGCTTGCAAGTGAGTCTACGGATCACAATTATATCTCCCTTCAAATTTGGAGATGTTGTTCATGTCAAGGTACTTGATCTGGTTATCTTTTAAGTGCCTAGTGGGTATTCGAACTGCCTTGGCTATATTAAGTATGCTCCAAGTAGTAAGCAGTGGTTCATCTAAGTCATAGTATTATTGATGGCCATGACATCCATGATGATTTTTGCTACTTCTTATTTCCTTATGGTGAGACTCACATGATTGGTCATGCTTTTTCTTACGTTGTTCCCATCTGTCCTTGCAGTAATGCTGATTTTTCCAATCACCATCACCCTGATCCTTCTCACGATAGTTGTGATCAGAGTCAAAACCTGGTGAAGACAAAGTGGAATGAGAAGAGGAAGAAGAGGGAGGAGAACTACCACCTCCACAGTGTCGATCCCCTTCTCTGCTCTGGTGATGGCCTTGATCTTCACGTTCCTCCTTCCCTTTGCCATGGTCTTATTTGTGAAATCCTCCATCACCCTAGGACTCCTAGTCCTCTAATTGTTTACTTTGTATGGTGGATTAGATGATTTGACGTAGTGGAGGAGGTTTGGATGAATGGAAACCGTGAGAAATAGGTTCCTCATCATCATGTGGGTTCTACAAGAACAAAGGGTTACTGTACTTCTTTCCCTTCATGTACTCATGGTGTTCTGCCTATTGGTGGTACTGTACACATTATGCTTCACTTGGGAGATAGTCCCAAAAATCATGATCCTCCATTACGTACTTCACACCATAGTCCTAAATGCCTAGTCTAGCAAGAGTTTGGAGTAGCATTCTAGGAACTAATCAATCAATGGGTAATATGATGTTGCCCTCCATGTCCTGCCATCACATATGCTCATCCTAATGCAATATAAAGGTGAAGTTGGGTATATACTCATCTAGATGTGTGTAACCCACTTGACACTCCTGCGACACTAGTGGGTAGGATTTGTCTTGCTTGTGAGAAGAAGAATTTCTTGATGTTAGATAACAAATATATTGGTGTGCCTTACTCTTTAACCTAAGTTTCCTAACATGCATAGATTTCAATATACTGGGTCTATTCCAATGAGGTGAATGGTGATCTTGCTAAGACTAGATAGCACATGTAAGAATAACAGGCCCTAGCAATGGTGAGGTACCCCTACGCCCAACCATATGAATCACAAGTGTTCACGTACGACTTGGTCAAATTCTAAAGATTGCAAATATTTATGTACACAAAACTCTAACAAGAAAAACCTTAGTTAGAATGGCCATTATCTTCCCAACCTCACTTGTGATATTTTAAGCAATGGTTGAGTGAAATTTAGGTAGATGATTTTTATCAGTTTTCTTTTGATCTTTAAGGTTTGGTTCTTCTAGTGTAGGAAATGAAATATTATGTAATTTTATGATTGCTCTACTCTATCGCTTAACTATCCGTAACATAAAAAACCAATCCCATCTTCTGTGCACATCCTGAGCATGTCCTAACCATTATTGGATTACCATATGTTAAGTGTCACTAGGTTGCCAAGTGTTAGGTATATGTTCGAGATGGTCGTGCCTATGGTTCTTATAACTATGAAAAGGGCTAGAATCATAAAATGATAATAATAAAGGCTTTTGAAATTATTAAAATGTTAAAACATTAACATGTTTAAATGCTTCAAGGAATGTTCAAAAAGATCATATTTATTACTAGTCACACTAATGGGCTCAGGTACATTAGCGCTTGAATAAAGAGTTGTACACCCTTCTCACTCCTACTGTGGGTACTTGGGAAATATCCTAACTTCCACGGGAACAAACTACAAGATATTTTCTACAAGTATCTCAAAAATATGTCATAAATGCTATGGGTGTGCACATATTTATAGCAGAAGATAGACCCTGCGTTAATGAGGTCATGTTAATGCATGGATGGATACGTCGATGGGGTCACATCATCGTAGCCGCATCAACGAGGCTTCGTTAACATAGTCCAGTCAATGTATCAACTGAACACTTCATCAACATGCTACATTATCAAATATATGATATAGCGGGATGTGTGCATGTCTATAAATACAACACTTGGGGGAACAATCTAGATAACTTTCATTCCATCCTTAGGTAGACTCTTGTAGATTTATTCTGTAGTCTTAGAGAACAATTAGTGAATGCCCATAGTATGGATCTAAGTTAGTTTTATGATGTGTTATTTGAGTGGCAATATACTTGGACACATTCTATGAATGGCAATAAGATCAAGATTGATTCTTATTCATTGTAGCAATTTGACTTAGATTATATTTATTTTCCATGCAATTTACTTTTCATGTACTTAGTTAATATTTACATTTCCATTCATATTAATGAATTGGTGGAATGAGCACGACCAGTCTTGAGCATAAAAACATATTCACTTAGTAATTATAGTAGCGTTATTACTTGGTTTTCCTAGTAGCTTAGTGCTTGGTAATCTTGGTAGTGGATACATGGGTTTAGGACATGTATGGTAAGATAGGAATGAACACTCATCGCTTGCACGCTAGTTTAGACTTTACTTTCCATTGTTAATTAGACTAAATAATTAATTTTTCTATTATCATTAGAAATAGCATAAGGTAGAAAAAACATCAAGAATCATATGCCTCACTCTAGACCAAACCATACATGACAAAGCTACCACTAGTCCAAATGGGAAGACAATGAACTACGATCAAGGCATAACGATCTAGATGCAACAATTAGTCTCATCCATGAAATTGAATCGCATTGTGTGTGAACACTTTTGATTTCTATGGTTGGGCATAGGGGGTACTTGCCACTCATCAGATCTCAACCTAATCTTTTTGGTCAAATGTCCTTAGAGAAAGAATTTAACAAGTCTAACATAACCATTCCTTGGTCATCTACCATCTACAAATTTATGGATCTAGGATTTGGTAAGTTGGACATTGTTGAATCCATCAAGGATATTAAGGACCCCACTAGGTCTAATGCTAGAAAATCCATCGCTAAGGCATTGTAGTCTTAAATATTTTTTCTTGTTTTTCTATTTTACCTTTTTTTTATCTTTTATGTTCTTAGTATGAAATTAGTTTTAGCTTCCTTACATTAGTTCAATTATTCCTCTTTTTTATTTTCAATCATGTCCACATGTTTAGCATAATCTTGATTATTGCCTTGCTCTAGTATTTACTCTTCTTTGTTTCATGTTTTATCACATGTTTCTTTTAGTGTTTGCTTTGTTTTTGTTCCTCCCAAAAAATCACAAAGTTAGAAATATAGAAAATTTTTTAAAAATAAAAAAATTTAAAAATCTCATAAACATAGAGAACACGAAATATATAAAATACAAAATCCATAAAAAATAGTTCCCTATACCATAGTTCTTAATTCCCATGCAAATATTCATGTAAGTACATTTTAACATAGATCTATCATATTTAGAAAAAACATATAGGCTAAAGAACAACCAATGATCCTAATATTTCCTCCTCTTACTCTTATGCTTTACACTTAGCTTTCAATTTTCCATGCCTTAGAAAATTTTCAGGCTTCAATTTTACCCTGAAAACTTAGAAAATTTTTCTAACTCCTGCACACCAATTCCATGCCATAGAAAATTTTCTAGCTTCCATAGCCCTTAGAAAATTCTCCCCTTACCCTACAATGAAGATTTTTCAACCTTCCACCACCTATCCTACCTTCATCACAACCCATCTTCCACCCTCCACCCACCACCTCCCCTTTCCCCCCTCCCCTTTCCCCCCTGCCCCGGCCGAGGCACCCTGGCATCTTCTAACTTAAGAAATTTTCCTATGATCTCATCCTTTATGAAAATTTGTTATTTATCTCTCATCTGTGCCTTCAAAAATTCTCTAACTCTTCTATTTTTAAAAGAAAATTTCCTTCTTTTTTACAAAGCATATGAATTAAGCATAGTTTTTGTTAAAAATAAAAATAAAAGAACATGTTTTTCCTCTCATCACCTCTTGCACTACATGCAATAAGAATTTGGACTTCAGGTTTTTTGTTTTGACAAAAATAGAATCTAATTCTAAGTTTCTTCTTTTCCATTTTTAGGTTATCTTCTATTTTTCTATTCTTTTTCTAGAATTTTAGCTTTATGGATGGCTTTTTCTTACTCTAATCTTGGATTTGGGATTTTTGTAGTCGTATCTATGTAGGTGTGGAACTTGTTTGGAGAAAAACAAAGTTTTGCTAGATTTTTGAGGATTTATGCTTGTTTCATATTTTCTACTACAACAATTTTAATTGATAGATTGTCTTTACCTTTTCCCTATATTTTTATGTCCAATTAATGTATATGATCATGAAATGTGGGCATGTGAGGCAAATAGTTAAAATATTGAGCTTGGCCATGTTGTTTTGTAGATTTCTCAAAATTTTACGGCTTTGGTTGTGGATTGTTTATTAATAAATATGTGACATATGAAATGATGTGGACTTGTGAAATATTAGATGTGATGTTGATGAGACTAGCATTGTTGGAATATTATAGTTTTATGGGCTTGTTGTTATGTGGAAGTTTTTAGGAATTTCAATTATCACTAGTTATAATTAAATATTATTATTTATTAGTTAAATAATTAAAATTTAAACACACATAACTTTGATTCCAAGAGTTCGATTGAGGTGAAATTACTGTTGTTGGGATCTTCTTAAAATGTACTTTTTAATTATGGAATTTGTTTTCTCTTTTGGCATACGTCATCTTAGAGGTTGCAAAAGATGTCATTTTTATGAAACTATATGTAGTTCAAGAAGTATGTGGTGCAAATTTTTTTTTTCAAGTTGTGATATTGTTTTTATGAAATGAATGTGACTATTAGGTATGGATGAATGTAGTAATGTTATGTTTGTTTTGGATGTGTTCTACTTGCAACATGTGTTAGCTTAAGCTAGCCTGGAGTTGCACGTCTTTGCAACAACACTTGTAACAGTCATTGATGGGTGGTGCTAGCATAGGACCAATTAGTGATAATGCACCCTAGAGCTAGTTGTGGATTGATCCCCATTATGATGCATCAATGAGGCACTTGTCTCAGGCCTCATCCTAAGAGTGGGAAAATGTAGGTGTGTTTGTCCCTATGGCTAGTACGTAGCGTAGGTCTGTTCATCGCTATAGCCAATTCTCCAAAAGGCTAGTGGTTGCGAGTCACATGTTGATAGACCCTATCACTATTTGGGTAAATAAAACACTCATAAAAGACTAAAAAAAAACATTTGCATTTAAACATCAATCTCAAGAAATAATTATCATTACAATCATGAATAAGTTTAATCCTAGATCTAAAAATTCTATGAAATATATTCTCTATTCTCTCTCTAAGCATCTGAGTTGAAATTCTATGAAATTCCTCTAGTAGTTCTACTTAAAACTAATGCAAAAAAAACTTTTGTTAATGGTTACAATAACTTTCAACTAATTTCTATGATTGAGTGTGGGTTGTAGCTTCTTGTCCAAAGAAGAATCTTCAAGTTCATTAACTATTGCAAGATATTATGATTAGCAATCCAATGGTTGAGTATTCAAATCCAAATGGTAGAATAACTGAACTAAGTGAAAAGGATTCACAAGGAGTGTGACATGGGTGAAGTCATAAGAGCTTGCACTAATGGAATTGCCTTTCTATTTTAAATTAAATTGTAAGTGACTACAAGTAGCATGATGAAGGAAACTCTAAGCTATAGGATCATGCAAATCTCATGAGCTAGCAGTACCTTGTCTAATGTAGTTACAACTTCTATAATACTGCCACCTTTGTTTAAAGGTAAGTCCACTTGATCTTCAATCCTTTGATGTTAGAATTTAACTCCTAATGATTGTAGTGGAACACCACCAAAATTGCAAGTTGTAGCCTTGATAATTTCCATTCATTAAATTGAAGGCTAAAATTCATTGTAAATGTGAAGACTATAACCCATGAGGTGAAACCTCACATATTTTATACTTTTAGAGTTGAAAAATGCTTCATAAGTGATTATCCCCCAAGTGAAAAAAGTCATATGATGCTAATATTTTGGTTGGGGGTGGGGGGATGTTAAAAATGCCTTTTGGGATGTCAAAATTGACATTTGATAAGTTTTATGGGGTGTATAACATTTTTCATGTTAGAGATACCAATTAGGGGATGTATCCCACCTACCCTTTGCATTGGAGGGCAATATATCAACCATGCACAGT
>MNCI01008217.1:77163-108713 GCA_015680685.1 Gnetum montanum | reverse complement strand
GTGGAGGGGAGGGGGACATATAACCGTTATCCCTAGAATTGCCATTACATCTCCCAACATTGCTTTAGCATGGTCCAAGATTCTAGCATTACATCAACTTTAGCAAGAATTTTGCATATTAATGTTGCTATTAGACAGCCTAGTGTGGGTGGAATAGCTAGCAAGGATGAAATTCCCATTTACTATTTTTAGTAAATAGAATTTCCATGGGGGTATAATAATAACCATACATAGTAACCCATTAGATTTGAACACCCAACACACTTGCACATAGCTAGAATTTGTAGTAATCAAGTTAGAATTTGCAACATCAATCAAGCAAAATTTGCAGCCAAATTTATGGTCCAAACTCTATAAAACCCAAGCACTAAGATCATGAAAGGGTTTCACACTTTTCAATTTTCAACAATTTTTCGCATTCGAGAGCTCTTACACACCTAAAAATATGCATCTTCTCGAACCCCTAGCATGGAACCTACATAGCTAGTGTTACCCCCTTTTAATTTTTTTGATTTTTAGGTACCAACGCTAAGCATTTTGGGATTTACCCCCAACCTAGATATTCTTGATAGAAAAATCCTCTCACACATCTCATCCCTTGCACCACCAATGTTGTAGATCTATGGAGAAGAGTAGTAAAGCTCAAAAGAATTAGGAGTTGCAGAACCTCTAGATCATGGAGTTGGTTGTAGCAGTTTCAATGGATTTTGAACCCCATGAAAGTGAAGCCCCTTGGCATTTTAGGTACTATTTTTATACACATTTCTTGAACCATTTATTTTTTCTATTAAAATAAATTTTACAATTCTATTTTTGTATAAGATAGATTTACTTTTTCCATTTTGATGCATTTATTTTCTTAAATCTACATTACATTTTTATTTTTCTACCTTTGTTTACATTTTTCAAGTCCATAGGTAGGTGTCCCCTCCGTAGGATGAGTTGTGTTACATCCATGGAGGGTTCTGACCTACCTACAAAAACCTTCCATATGGTGAGCTGTGTTACACATGTGCTGGAGTTTGCACTCTCAAGTAGCCATGTTAGTCAAGGCACTCGCTTTGTGACGTTGTGACGTTTGTTTCTATAGAGAGTTGCATTTGCGGGAATAAGGTCTTGCTGGCTACTAGCATTGTTGTTACTCTTAGGCACCATCGTTGGTGTGAGATGCCTAAAGCTAGAAGGCCAGCAACTGCCTTGGCAACATCAATGTGGGGGAGTTGGCCTCCAAGGAACCGAGAGCTGTTGTGGGCGCTGAAACACCATAAAATTTCGAGGCCTCGATGGTTCAGCAAAGTTTGGTGATTCAAGCAAGGAGTCGTGACAAGGCGCGGCATGGCAAGTTCCCTTTTCAGTTAAAGGTCTATCCTGCCACATTGCATAGCACAGCAAAAATAAATTTCAGAAGATAAAACCAAGCGATGGATGCATGGTGATAAGCCTGCAACTTTGCAATTTTTCTATGTTTTGAAAATCTTAGCCTTTAGCATATTACGCTAGATTATGCAACACAACGTAATGTCGTGTGATGTAGTGGAATGTTAGAAGGTAGTTCATCACAACAACGAAAATGGATAAATTCAAGACCTCAATGACCCAGCAAAACTCCTAAGGTTTAGAAAACAATTCGTAGCATGCCGCGCATTCCAACAATTCTTTCTTAGACTAAGGGGCCTATTACGCTGCATTACACAGTGTGGCATAATAAACCCTAGAAGGATTGATCAGAAATAGAGGAAGCACGATGATGACACTTCAATTTTTTGCAGTTTTTCTATTTTACACTAAATTATGCTATGATGTGTAATTTAGTACAACGCAGTGTAATGAGAACAACGACAGAGCATAATTTAGACATCAGTAGTTCAGACACTACAATACGCTTTTTAGTGTATCGCAGTGTAATCTAAGAATAGTTTGTCACCAAAAACTCCAAACAAGAGTGGTTTACGATGTATTATGCTTCAGAACATAATACAGTGTAGCACCGCAAGCTTCGACAACAAACACATTAAGTCAACGGCATTTTGTAGGTTCAGGACTCGCGTCATCTAAACCACGTTTCTCCTAACCCTAATCTTATAAATACTTCAGTCGACAAAGATCAAAAAAAGAGAGGGGGCCAAAAAGGATTTCTCAAAAATATTGACAGATTTTCTTTGTGAGCGATTCTCTCCTTCCATTGGCAATCGTTGGCAATTTTTAGCAAAGGTTGACAAGAGAGCAAAGAGGATCAGTGATTGCAAGAACATCAAAGAAAATTGGCAAGAACCTTTGGTAAGAAATAGCTGTTTGATGGACATTTTGCTTCAAAACCAACCTCCTTGTACCCAGATCCGCCAGAACAAGGTAGATCGACATTTGCTTGCTTCGTCTTTGAGCAGCTTTCTTGTTGTTGGCATGTACTTTGCTTAAATCAAAGTCCACTTGTAATTACTATATCTAATATATTTGGTTCATGAGTTCAATCCCAGATCTTGGGATTTCCTACGTTCTAAATTTGATCTCTTGTTCTCTAGTTACACAAATCTCGTAAATAGCTTCAAATCGATTACATCATTTTCTTCAATTATCTTCAAAATTAATAATATTAAACCTTCTCATAAAGAACTATCATCCTGCCATCCAAATATCACAAAATTTTTACTGATCAAGTAAGTCCCTATTTGATCAAAAAGACCATTCAGGGCACCTCGGATTCATTTCTTCTCTAGCACGGTCCTTGCACGGATCCGGGGTTAGAACTGTGTACACAGACTTTCGTTCAGTATTTCCAGCGATCGACGTTTTCCATCGTTACAATTTTCTGGTGCTAGAAGGAGGGCCTTCATATCCAATCCACTTTTTATGAGTAGTCTTGTAAGCTGTCTGTACCCATTTTCAATCAACGTAAACGTAATACCTCCGAGGTTGTTTACAGGATTATGTGATGCAGATCGGTCACTTCGACGATTCCTTTGGAATCCTACAAGATAGAAAGCCTCAATTATTATCTTAGTTTGCCTCCGCCATTGTAATCTTTATCCTTATCATCACTATTTCCGAATCGCATATAAAATGGTTACATCAACTACTATTGTTGACATTGCCAACCTAGAGAACCCTTGGACCATGCACATCATGCCTCCTATGGTCAAGCCACCAACTAGTCCGATGTGACCACGCTGCTCCCTCAGGCTTCAAAACAAAGACCCTGAGGGACACGCTCAGCGTAAGGAACAATACAATTTCCTCTATTCTAAACTTGCAGCAAAGCTACCTATGTATCCACAAGAACTCAAAGAAAAATGAGAGTACGAGTTCTTGTACTATAACAGGAAGGAATGTATTCCTTTGCCTAACACCACTATACCCCTAACAAATCAACAAAAGTGGATCCTAGATCAAATGCTGATGGCTAAGATGTCGCCAGAACAACTAGAGGAGTTGTTCCATGATGAAACACTTCATGACGGGCAAGACGATCTAGACTCTCACTCTGAAGGAGGCGGTCATGCTAATTTTTCAATGGACCCTCCCTCCACGACGTCCCGCATAAATCCATTGTTCATGGTTACCACACCCTTAACTCTGTCTAATACTAATTGAGTCCCGCACTCCCCTCACCTACATTTTCTCTCTCCAACTACCATTCCAGGCAACGATCCACAACAAATCGTTCCTTAGCAGGTGTAATTACCTAATCCATCTCATTGTGCACTTGCACCCATGTCACCGCATGTGCACGTGATACCCACGTTACAACTACCTACAACACCCACCTTCATCCTGACTCACACGATTGGGCCTTCCACTACAGCATGGTGAAATCCAAACATGCCTCTCATTTCACATCCTAAGCAAATGCCTCATCATCCCCATCATCAAAGCCAGGTTCCACAAGTGCTCAACCCAGTTGCAGGATCGTTGTCTGTGCCCCTAGTTATACAAACAACGTATCCAGTGGTGCAGCCAATGGTGGTCTCCCCATCCTCACAAACTACTGGATGGTGGATGCCACAAGCGGCACTGCCTGCAAGAACCATCTTAATAGCACTGACCATCGACCAAGTTGTCGCCATTGTTGCACCACCTAGTGTGGCTCCTCCTACTATTCCGCAAATGACCTCGTCGTCTACTGGGCTGGATTAAGCCTTACAGGTCATTCAGACCCTTATAGAAGAGGTCAAACGTCTCAAGGCTGCTGGTTTTGATACAATACAAGTCATGGATTTCTACCATGATGATCCCATTAGTCCAATAGTCCTTGTCCTGTCATTGCCACCTGGGATGCCCCTTCCCCATTTTACAAAATATAATGGGGAAGGTGATCCCAATGCCCACCACGTCACTTTTAGGTCAGAGTCCTTATTATTGCAACAATGGCCACATACTTTAATCCATTTCTTTACTATGTCCTTAACGGGCAAAGCTCTAGACTGGTATCGAGCACTCCCACGTGCTTCTATCTCAACTTTGGAAGAGCTGTTAACTCAATTTGTGAGTCACTTCAAATAGAATCTGAAGTTGGAGGTAACGTTGGACCAGCTTATGGGAGTCAAGAAAGACCTGCTCGAGTCAGTTTAAAGGTTTATACAGTGGTGGAATGCCATCTTGAATGAAATTCGTGAACCTATCGCGAAAGCCCATCTATTAGTAATCTTTAAGGGAGCAGTTAACGACTTTATCAAGTCTAAGCTATATTACCTCACTCCTCGTTCCCTCAGCCAAGCCTTTGCTTAGACTAAGAGTATCCAAGACGTGGTGGAGGCTATGAAAAATCCGGTATATGTGGTTTACAAGAATGCCCACAACAAGGGTAAGGATAAAGGCAAAGCCATGACAACAACAGTAGCCGTGGTCACTGAAGGAACTAAGAAGAAAAACAATAACAACAAGAAAAAAACTGTAGAGCCTACTAAGCCAAAAAATAGCTCAAATGATGCTAATCAAGAGGCTGCTTCCACTCCTTAAGCACCTCCACAGTCGAGGCCTAAGTTTGAGCATAAGGATCACTGAAATTACGTGGCCCTACCTGTAAAGCCTTCTGAAATCCTGAAGTAATTATTGGGAACCAGTCATATCTAACACAAGGTGATGTCTAAGGAGGCTCTAAAACATCACAAATGCCATTGTGAGTTACTCAAGAACCCCTCCTTAGCCCAACCCAATGAACTTCCAGTTCCCAAGAACTTTAAGCTAGATCGATTTTGCGACTACCATCAATTTTGTGGCCATGACACGGATTACTACTGGGCATTGAAAGATGATATTCAACGTCTAATTGAGAAAGGTAACCTGATCTTAGACAACAGTAGTCTGGTATGCCCAGAAAATCAAGCCATGCATGTATACTGAGACCTGTTAAGTGCAAATGAAGCAGGGTACACCATCAACATGGTAAGAGTAGAAGGTGATCGTCAAGTGCAGCCGAAGCAGCCTTTCTTGTTGTGAACACATCCTTGCCTACCCAAAATAGTAGATCCATTAGCATCGACAAGCGGTGCTCCAAGGCAACCTTTTATCCTCTGAGCCCCTTTTCAGATGACTTCTCGACAACCCGCTGTCAATAAAGCTATGGCCTAGCCTGCGCCTATGCCTAAGGCACCCTTTTTCATCAAGGTGCCAAAACAATCAATTGCCCCTCTTATGTAAGGGAAAATTTCCAAATCAACCTCTCAATTCCAACTTAACAGAAACAGAGGAGAAGGTGTGACAACTGATACGGCCAAAGACCATCTTACGCTGGGGTTTCCCAAGCCTAAACCCCTCGCTTCTGTACCTTTGACCCCACTTGCTAAAAATAACAAGGTTAAACGAACGCAACCATCTCCTCCTAGCCAAAGGAAACATAACCCTCGACCAAATGTCACTCCTCCTTGAGAAATTTGTCTCTTAGGGTGAATGGAGAAGGAAAAGGGTGACAAGCAGCCCGATCGTGGGCAAGATCTCTTCAATTCCTTTACACAAGTCAAAAAGGCTCTTAAACAAAAGAATACAACATTGAACCTTTATGAATTACTCATGACGTCATAGAAAAATCTCTGTGGACGAGAGCCTACCAGCAGATGAAGAAGCGATTCATTCCATTATGCTTCCACTTGCCGCTGAGAAGCCTAGGCCTCCCCTGTTGACCTTTCGCAATGAATCCATTAAGGATGATCCAGAAAAGGATCAGGTGACAATGGCGCCCATGTTCATCACCATTCAAGTTGGCCAACATTGAATCCAAAGATTACATGTAGATGATGGGGTGGCCACTAACATTATCCCATATCCCATAGTGGATAAGCTAGGCTTGATTGATCAGATCAGTCCTACAACAACGTCTTGTCTAAAGTCATTCAATGGGGTATGAGTGCAAGTCAAAGGGATGGTTCACATTAACTTTGTGGTAGGGGACGAGTTCCCCACAGACGCAATGTTTATTATCATCGAAGAGATGCCTGGCTTCAACTTGATCCTAGGGAGGCCTTGGCTAGCTCAACTAAGGGCAGTTTCGTCACCTATCCATCAGGAGATGCATCTGCCCTACGTAGGAGGAGAAGTGATCATCCACGGTGATGAAATAAACCCTTAGGCTATTAACAACATAGAAACGGAATAGGGGTCGGAAATCAAAATGCCTGAAGATCAGTCCCCTGTCCAAATACTTGAACAAGCCGAAATAGTGGCCGATGATATCCTAACTTGGGCCGAGCTACCATTCCAAGAGGAAGATTGTGGCATGAACGAAAAGGGTCATAAATCCCCTCATCTTTACACGTCACCAAAAATAAAAGCAATTAAGAAACAATTATAGAGTTAGCAAGTAAACCTTGTTTTCTAACTGCCATGTAGTTTACGCATACTTTTTCATCAACTATCCTATTTTTTGCTTTACAAAAATTCATTACATTTATGCACATAATTTTTATGCTTCCACCAGCTATTCTCATTTACATCTATGCATATTTTTTTATGCTTCCATCATGTATGCTTTATGCTTAAACTATCCATGGACCGAAATGGCCTTAAACTATCCATGGCCCGAAATGGCCTTAAACGATCCATGGCCTGAAATGGCCTTAAACTATTCATGGCCTAAAATGGCCTTAAACTATCCATGGCCCAAAATGGCCTTAAACTATTCATGGCCCGAAATGACCTTAAACTATCTAGGGCCCGAAATGACCTTAAACTATCCAAGGCCCGAAACGGCCTAAAAATAATCGTAGCCTGTCAGGGATTAAAACTGGTGACTTAGTGTTATTTATTTTATTCTTTCACACATATAGCAAAGGCCCAAAATGGCCCTAAACTATCCATGGCCCAAAATGGCCTTAAACTAACAATCTCATTTACGCTTTGCACCTAAATTACCTAGTGGCTTGTAATGACTTTAAGCTAGTAACTTCATTTATACTACATGCTTAAAATTATTTGTGTTTGTCATAGCATTAGAACCTATTCATTTACACTTTACATAAAATAAAAATAGCAAAATAACATCAAACTCAGACCAAATTTTCATTAAAGTGTTAAAGAAAAATATTGTCTTTCGTTTCGTCCCATCATAGAAAAAAAACAAACTATGGCTAACACAGCCACACTATGCATCTCCTTTGTCCCCACTATTGCCAATATCGCTTAGCTCCATCTCTACTCCGAGCAAATCGTCCTCATAGGGGCCACCTTTTTCAGGTGGCATTTCTTCATGAAAGTGGTGTTCCCTACCAAGCTCTTCTGCATGAGGTTCGTCATGGCATTGATCATCACCATTACGCTATGTCCCCTACAAACCCTCTTCATGAGGGCCGTCATCCATGTTATGATCATCCCGCTGAGGAACCTCCTAAGTTCGTTCCTACAATTATACATAACATGCATATTGACATTGTGATCAAAACTATGTATGACAGAAAACATAATAAAACAACAGCCCACCTATGATGCTCCTGCATCAGTAGCAAACAAGATTTGTTCTAAGCCAACCCACAAACGTTGCATGATTTCATCCTCGGTAAGCTTAGACCAAACCCAATCTCCTAGATTAGCTCTAGCCTTAACCTTCCCCTTCTCCACAGGAGTCCTTCAGGGTGGTTTAGGGAAGAAGGAAGGGACTGTTATCTCCCCCCCAAGAAGAGTCATTTCCCTTTCTGGGGAGGCACTTACCGCCACTTGCTTTTGAAACCTTTGAAATGCCCTGGAAGCACCAATAAGGTTGAGGAATAGTCAAAGAGACTGAGCCTCGATGGCAGAGTCCCTGTAATGTTTACGATAGGCAGCGCATTCCCATTTATAGACATGTTTATGGTCTTTTTGCATCTGCCCCCATTCTTGCATACTTGTGCTAAAGTCCTTCCAGTCTTGACTTTTTTGAGCTAGGAGATCCATTTGCATCCATTGCTCGACCAATTCATGGTTGGTCTAGACACTATTCCTGACGACCACCCAATAATGGGCATAGTGAACAATAGCTATCCACTAGTCCTCATTGCCCATCCCCTGAGCTTACAAGAATTTGTTTCGGCACCTCAAATCCCCCACTTCGTCATTTAGAGCCACCTTCTCCTTCTTTGACCTTTGCAGTCTCTTCCAAAGGTCTTCATTCACATTTTGACATTCGCATAAGGAGTGAGTCGAGCATATAGCACATTTATGCATCTCATCGTAAATGTTGCATGGCACGATGGTCACTTCCGATGGGGGTTTGGTGGCATCTAAATCAATAGGATTCGACGGATCCCATCTGAGTTGAGCTCCTAATAACATAAAATGATAGTTAAGAATAATTAGGTAACATAATATCACAACAGAACACCCTTTGCATAATGATCATAGCATACCTGTGTTAGGATCGATTCGCTGTAAGCAACTGATCATATCTCGGATGACGCCTTCCATAAAGCCGAATTTATCAGGAAATTAGCCCCAAGATCGAGTCGTCACTGTTGAGAAGTGTATGTTCTGGTCACCTATTACGTAGAATAAGTTCCATATAAGGACATAATTGGGACATTACAATGACCAATATAACCATTAGAAGAAATTTCCTAGAGTCTAGTATGCTATAAGAACTAACCTCATCGAATCACAAATCACTTACCTTTTCTCGTCCCAGCCAAAAGGACTTCAGCATCCTCCACTGCTGCTCGCTTCCAGCATGCAAAAACCTATGTGCTACTCACCTTGTTGACTGGAGCCTCCTCTTCCAAGGTCGGAGCCCCTTCCTCATGCTGCAAAACTATAGCCCCTGTTTCGGGGATCAACCGTTCCATAGCCTTCTCCTTCACTGTCACATAACGTCCTCAGTTAACACAGGATTTCTATCTAGTTCAATAAACATTACACAAGGCAAAAGTATCTATACGCAGCATAATTGTAATTATTAGCACATTTCTTTGCTTACCTACTGGAGGATTACTCCTCCGAAACTTGACCTGCATCTTCTGTCTCACACCACTTGCTGGCTCAGTAGAATCCTCAGTCAAACGAGGTTTCTTCCGTGGCATTGATGAGTCTACTATTTCAATAGCCAGGTGCTTCCCCCTCGACACATTACCAGTGTAGGAGGGGAGCACCCCACCCAAATTGTCTTGACCTCACGTTCGAGACACCACCATGTTTTTAGTCGTTACTAACAATGACTCCCCGATTCCTTCAGGAGGGTCTTGTGGCCGGATAGTGCCTAAAACATGGTAAATCCATGGTTTCAAAATTTGGCTGCAGTCTTGTTGCACCCAGACCCCATTTTGTTAGACCACCAGAAATTTGGAAAAACACCAAAAGGAAGCTATGAAAAAGGCAAAATACACATTGAAACGGGACTCAAGCTTCTTGCGAAGCTTGACCATTTCAATGCATAGGCCTTAGGCAAAATAGCTGGCCCAATTGAATTGCGTCCCCTCCTCCATGACCTCTCCCATAATTCGGGCCTACTCGATGATGAGGAATCTTCCTTGGGAGAGGGTCTTAGGGAAGGAACGAGCTCAAAAAAGTGGGTAAATAGTGCTGGCCACTTCCAACTCGATCCCATCGCCAGGAATTCCCTTAGCCTTCTTCTTAACCCCTAGCCACTCCTCTATCTCTTCCTAGAACTTAGCACTCCTCTTTGACTTTTCCTCTATAGGAAATCCATCCGAAGGGACCCCAAAGAGATCAGCGAACAGCTGAGCATCGATGTCAAAATTTACGCGTACGTTACGCACGCGTATGCAGAGACGTTCAGCTTCTTTGCTGAAGGAGTTGACTAAGGTCAACATTTCACCTGCAATAACATCAGGGGTTATGGCCAAGAACAGGTCCAACAGTCTAGCCTACCAAAGGTTATTGGTTAACACAACTAGGGCTGCTCTATGGCCAAGCTAGCATTGTGTCTCCTTTATATCAACATAGCGGAAGAAGAGAGTGCTCGCCTCATGATCGGAAGCCATAATTGTGATTTCCCGTGACTCCCTGACTACTCACATGAAACAATAATTAAGCCGAGGTAAAAAAAATGAGACAACTTCATACATCATTACTAACTGATAACATTGATATAATTCATCATGATAATGAAGTTTACCAGGTCCGAATGGCAAAGGAAACGGAGGGATATTCCTTTGCATGTCTGCAACAATGAGGGGAGGATCCAAAGTCCATTCCCTATCTAGCCACCCAAGATCTCTACATCTTGAAAAGAAGTTAGCATAGTGGGTTGGGTATTCTAGGATTTCGAACGCTAAATGTCCCATGACAGTAGCCCGAACGTTGCTGATAGAAGTGAATTCACTTATAGCCCTTTCATTCAATGACAATGTATCAACAGTAATGAGCATTCGAACCCAGTGAATCATATGTATTTGAAGCAATATTACACCTAAACATTGGCTTAGCTGAAACGCAAGGTAATACACATCAACTATGACATAAAACTGGCAAATTTGTACACGTTTGCTATGATGTAAAACTAGCTTTCTTGCACATGTCTGCCAAGATGCTAAATTGGCAATGTTTTCGACCATCTGCTATGACGTGAAACTGGCAAGGTAACCATACATCTGCTAAGATGCTAAACTAGCATAGATTTGTCCCTGGTTCATGACATAAAACTGACACCCATAGCATGGTCTACTAAGACCATAAACTAGCTCCTCCACCATCTGCTACGATGTAAAATTAGCAGGTTTCAATCTGTCTAGACGTTAAACTGGGACCACGGTCTGCTAAGGCTTAAAACCAGTAACAACGGTCAACCAGGACCCAAAACTATAATCTGTAAATAGAAAATCAATGAAGCAAGTGAGTGTGGTCATTCTTGCACTGCATCCCTACCATATGGAATAGGTAAGGCATTGGAACAAATTCAACGCCGCTACCCCATTGGCATCCTACTGATTCCTTGGACATGCCGAAAGGCATACTACTGACCCCTCAGAGATGTTGCTATGAAAGTTGCGCATTACTTGCAGATCCTAGGATCAACTTCACTACTTGGGGCTCCAAAGAAGCTATGGTTCTCCATAGTCTCAGCAGCCTCCATCCATCGTCGTCACCATATTCTAGCTTAGTAGATTCATCTGATTGGTTCTTTGCCCAGTTGATGGAGCAACATGAATCTGGCTGTCAACGACAATTGCATGAATCAAGGCATCAACATTGGGACCCTTGCTTCTTGCTACGATCCCTATTTCGTGGCCTACACTCTCTTTTTCACTTTGGACAATGCTTGTTTCAACAGCATCCCTCATTAGCGATTAGGACGATTGCTTTTGCACCCTACTCTTTGTCATGTTTTGTAGGTTACTTGTTATGACAACGTTGATCAAGAATGCATTCATTAGAAGGAGAAGCATCACAATGTTTTGAAGTGGCTGCTCAGATTAGCCTGGCTACTTAGGAGTGCAAACCCTACCTCTCCCTCCATTAGATGCCTTACTTCGTTTTCCCCTTCCCTTGTCCTCATGACCACCCTTACCCTCTTCCTTGTTTGTACAGAGCATGAACATTCAATCAAATTCTTTTGCATCATCGTGTCCATGAACTGGCGTAACACAACTCACCTAGTGGAGTGTAATTCACAAAAAAAGGGGCAAATCTTGGCAACATAAGCTTGGCAAAATGGATGTAAAACAACTCATCCAGGCCATGCGGGCGTAACACAACTTGTCCACGCAAGCCCTTCATATATAGTATAATGGTGTAACCTTTCACAAATACATTCACGGAAGGATGTAATGACTTGTTCACAAAATTTCCATGTTCACATGCTTGAGTCTTCGCCGAACCTCCCTCCTCTCACTTCTATAAAATCCTTCCTATTCTTTCTTCCCTCCCTTGCCTTTGCACTTCCAAGCTTGATAGAGCGACATTTGAGTAATCTTCAATAGATGTTGTTGGTGCCTTAACCTCTCTGGTGTTTCGTATTATTTGTCGACGTCTTTCAGGCAAGCCCTCTAAATGTCAACAAAGAGGGGCCATTGAAACACCATAAAAATTTTGAGGCCTCGACGATTCAGCAAAGTTTGATGATTCAAGCAAGGAGTCGCAACAAGGAGAGGCATGGAAAGTTCCCTTTTTGGTTAAAGTACTGTCCCACCACACTACACAACATAGCAAAAATAAATTTCAAAAGATAGAACCAAGTGATGGGTGCACGACGATAAGCCTGCAACTTTGCAAGTTTTCTATGTTTCGAAAATCTTAACTTTTAGCATATTACGCTGGATTATGCAACATAGTGTAATGTTATGTGATGTAGCGTAATGTCAGGAGGCAGTTCATCACAACAACGGAAATGGAAAAATTCAAGACTTTGATGACCTAGCAAAAATCCTAAGGTTTAGGCAACAATTCGCAGCATGCCGTGCATTCGAATAATTCTTTCTCAGACTAAGGGGCCTATTACACTACATTACATAGTGTGGTGTAATAAACCCTAGAAGGATTGATTAGAAATAGAGGAAGCGCAACGACGACACTTTAATTTTTTGCAGTTTTTCTATTTTACACTAAATTACACTATGATGCGTAATTTAGTACAATGCAGTGTAATGAGAACAACGACAGAGCACAATTTAGACATCAGCAGTTCAGATGCTACAATACGCTTTTTAGCGTATCACAACATAATCTAAGAACAGTTTGTCATCAAAAACTCCAAACAAGAGTTGTTTACGATGTATTACGCTTCTTCATAGCATAATACAGTGTAGCACCGCAAGCTTCGACAACAAACACATTAAGTCAACAACATTTTGTAGGTTCGGGACTCGCATAATCTAAACTGTGTTTCTCCTAACCCTAATCTTATAAATACTCTAGTCAAAAAAGATCAAAAAAGAGAGGGGGAAAAAAAGGATTTCTCCAAAAGATTGATAGATTTTCTTTGTAAGGGATTCTCTCCTTCCATTGGCAATTGTTGGCAATTTTTAGCAAAGGTTGACAAGAGAGCAAAGAGGATCAGTGATTGCAAGAACATTGAAGACAATTGGCAAGAACCTTTGGTCAAAAATAGCTATTTAATGGACATTTTACTTCGAGACCAACCTCCTTGTACCCAGAACCACTAGAACAAGGTAGATTGACCTTTGCTTGCTTCATCTTTGAGCAGCTTTCTTGTTGTTGGCATGTACTTTTCTTAAATTGAAGTCCGCTTGTAATTACTATATCTAATATATTTGGTTCATGAGTTCAATCCCAAATCTTGGGATTGCCTACATTCTAAATTCGATCTCTTGTTCCCTACTTACACAAATATTGTAAATCGCTTCAAATCGATTACATCGTTTTCTTCAATTATCTTTAAAATTAATAATATTACACCTCCTCATAAAGAACTATCATCCTGCCATCCAAATATCACAAAATGTTTACTGATCAAGTAAGTTCTGTCTGATCAACAAGACTGTTCAGGGCACCTCGGATTTGTTTCTTCTCCAGCATGGTCCTCGCATGGATCCGGGGTTAGAACTGTGTACACGGACTTTCGTTTGATATTTCCAACGATTGACATTTTCTGTCATTATAGGTGCAGATGCACTAGAATCCCCACCAAAGGAATGCATGCTCATTCTAGCTATGGGATCAACTACCACATAGCTAAACATTGCACGAGCCGAAACCTTGGCTGGGAACTAAAGAGCAACAATATTGTGGCTAGGCCACAATACTATCAGCACCCCAGAAGTGGAAACAAGCCCAAGAACTACCGTCAGGCTAGTGGACTGTGGCAACGGTAGGTTCGAAGGGCCCATGTGACAGCATACGATGTCTTCGAAGGGTCAGCATGACACCGAGGGTGGTGGCGCCATGCATGCTCCATGCCATGTTCTCCTTGCATCGAGAAACACATCCTAGAGCTACGACATCTCACCCACGCACCGACATCATTCCCCTTCGTTCATCATGTATCTAGTGGTGGTGCATGTTGAGGATGCGATGCAAACCCTGTTTAAGATCTTGGTAGACCGTGTGCTGGTTTAAGGTCCCAGCAGGCCGCCGTGTTGGTTTAAGGTCCCAGTAGACTGTACATGCCAGGTTTACATCATAGTGGATGTGTAATGCCAGTTTATAGTCATAGTGGACTAACAATACCAGTTTAACGTCATAGCAGATGATGCTTGATGCTGCTAGTTTATCTTCATTATGGACGCTGCCTGGTGCGACTACCAGTTTATCATCATAGTGGATAGTGCTTGTTGTTGCCATTGCACTTCAGACGTAGTACGGCTTGAGGTACGTGTGGATCACCAGGTTGGCGAATTTGTTATCGTCCGTGTCTGCCAGTTTAAAGTCTCTATTCCCGAAGGCTTTAGTGACCATGTAAGGTCCTTCCTAGTTGGCTGAGAATTTACTCACGTGCTCACAGATGACCTTGAGGATGAGGTCTCCCTTCTACACTGGTCGTCAATGCGGGTTTGCATGGTGCTTCTGTTGTTGTTTGCTCTGGTAGTGCTCGATGCGTCTTCACACGTTCCTCCTCCACTGAGTCGAGGTTGATGGTCCATGATTCATTATTCTAGGCTTCGCTCATGATGTTGGATAGGATCATCCAAAGTGAGGGTACCTGCAACTTAAGAGGAAATATAGCTTTAGATCCATAAACAAGACTGTTAGGGGTCTTACTCGTCGCAGTTCTGCAAGTCGTTCAATAGGCCTAGAGAACGTAGAGTATTTGCTTGTGCCACCGCCTCTTGTTGTTGTTAAGCATCCACTTTAGCAAGTTGATGATGGACTTATTTGTAGCCTCTGCCTACCCATTCGCCTATGGATAATAAGGGGAAGAAAATGATTGTTTAATGCCTAGATTGCTACAGAAGGTTTAGGTTTCCATGGTGCTGAACAGTGGCCCATTGTCAGTCACAATAGTCATTGGAAGCCCAAACCTAGTTACGATGTTATCGAGGATGAAATGGCAGATTTTTTGGGACATCATTTTCCTTAGGCGAATAGTCTCCACCAACTTAGTAAAATACTCTGTGGCTGTGATAATGAAGCTATGCCCTACAGAGGACTTAGGCGTGATAGGCTCTATGAGGTCTAATCCCCATTATTGGAAGGGCCACGTAATTTTCATTGGATGCAGGTCTGTAGGTGCTATGTGTATGAGATTTGCATATCTTTGGCATGTGTCGCACGTCTTGACTTTCGACAGGTAGTCACATTCCATGTAGGGCCAATAGTACCCTAGGCATCTGATTTTTGCAGCCATAGACCTGGGTTCTATGTGTCCACCACACAAGCCTTCATGAACCTCATTAACTACCTTTTGTTCCTACTCACCATCCACGCATGCTAGCAATATCCCATCATAGGATCATCGGCACAAGACGTCATTTCCCATGAGCACGTATTGCCGAGCATGCTTACGGATTGCATCTCTCTAAGCCAATGTCAATCCACCTGGAGGTTCTCCATGCTGTAAATAAGTTTTAATGTTATCGTACCACTCCAGGGTATCCATAGTGTCGACAGAGGCCACATGTTTTGCCTAAGTGATGGGCTCAATACATTATGTGATCATGGTTGGCAGGTTAGCCAAAGAATGTGATGGGATGTTTAATGCAAGGGTAGCTAGGGAATCTGATACAGTGTTCTTGTTGCATGGCACGTTTTGCACATCAATGGTCACGAATTACTTTAGTAGGATTTTTGCTAGGTCGTAGTAGGGTTGCAGGTGCGTAGCCTTGCAAGTGTAGAGTTCGGTGATCAGATTCACAACTAGTTTTGAATCTCCCTGGATCGCCAGATGTTGTATACATAGTGCACAGGAAGTTAAGAGACCTCTGAGTAGCCCCTCGTATTCTGCCACATTGTTGGTGCAAGGGAACGTGAAACGATAAGCGGATGGGTGCGTTTCCCCAGAGGGGAAGGTGATCGTGGCAGTGGCACTACCTCCTCTCGTGGTTGAGGCACTGTCAAAGTGTAAGGTTGCCACAAAATGTGACGGGATGATGGTGACATTGCTGATGTATTGATCTGGGAACTTGAGATCTATGGTTTCTTGATCATTGATTGGTGAGGCCATAAGTTGGGTTGCTATGGATTGACCCTTTGTCGATGATTGACTTACATAGCATAGGTCGAACTCCGCAGTTATTTCTTTCCATTGGGCTATCCTACCACTTTCGTACAGGTTGGTGATAGCCCAGAGTATGTTTCTTTTGCAAATGATGTTGGTTGTGCTGCGGAATAGGTAATGCAACCACTTTTTTAGTGCGAACACTAAGGCTAGGCAGTTCCTCTCCACTTCATTGTATTTTCCCTCCGATGCTATTAGTGCGTGGCTTAGGTAATACACTGGTATCTTAGAACCATCATCCTACTTCTGACATAGGAATGTTGCTATGGATGTGTCGGAGGTGGCAAGTATATGAAGAAAGGCTTGTCCCTTTGCGGTGGGTGCACTATTGGGAGGTGCGAGAGCTCCTTCTTTAGGTTATCGAAGGCTTGTTGACACTGGGATGTCCACTTGAAGTCAACTCCCTTCCTTAGAAGATGTTGCATGGGGTGTAACTTGTCGGTCAATCTTGCTATAAACCTCTGAATGAATTGCACTCTACCTTGTAAACCACATAACTTCTTAAGGTTTGTGGGAGGTGCTAGGTTGACAATGGCCTTGACTTTGTCTGGGTCCACCCATATTCCGGCCTCCGATACTACAAACCCTAAGATGCGTCTAGTCTTTACTTCGAAGACGCATTTCTTAGGATTGAGACGTAAGTTGTGCATTTGGCAGCACTTGAGGACTACCCCTAAGTCATGTGGGTGATTAGCTGCCTCCTTGGATTTAACTACTATGTCATCTACGTAATCGTTTAATGTTTCTAGGATGTAGTCACTGAAAATGTAGGTCATGGCTCGCTGGTAGGTTTCTCCAGCATTCTTGAGCCCAAAAGGCATAATGATATAGCAGAAGGTTCCCCATAAAGTCATGAAGGTTGTTGACAGCTAGTGCTATGGGTTGATGTGGATTTGGTTGTATCTGGAGAAGCCATCCATGAAGGATAGCAAAGCATGACCAGCCATGGTGTTGATGAGTTGATCAATGCTTGGGAGTAGGAAGTTGTCTTTGATCATTTCCTTGTTCAAGTCTCAGAAGTCTATATAGATTCGTATCCCTCCCATTTTCTTTGAAACTACAACGATGTTGGACACCCACTTTGAATAGTCGACTGCACAGATGAAACTTGCTTGGTATAACTTAGTGATTTTATTCCTCACAGCTAGTGCAATCTCCAGTTTAATCTTACGTGCCTTTTTCTTGACTGCATTTATGTGTGGGTCTAGGATGATGTTATGCTAAATCAGTCGTGGATCCAGACCCGACATGTCACTGTACAACCATGCGAAAACATCGATGTGATCCTACAAATTTTTAACTATGCCTTCATGTATTTGTGTGTCTTAGAGGGAGCTAAGTCTTAATGTCTTTACCTCCCTTTTTGACGTGGTCATGGGTATCTTGACAAGAGGATCATCGGTTACATCCCTGGCCTCTAAATCTAGGGCTTGGACCAGGTTTCTAGGCCAATCCAGGGGTGCTTCTAAGGCTATTGTAGTGTTAATCGTAGTCGACCTCCAGTTGATCATGTCGAGGTTCAACCATTTCACGAGCTTGCCTTGTGGCCCTGCTAACATTAAAGGTGTAGAAAGGGAACGATGGATTTCCATCTCTTGCTTGACCTACCATCATAAGATGAAAGCCTGGGTAAGGATCATCAGAGATTGTGTGATATGCAAATCTGCAAAGCAACGTTGAGATGCAACTTGCCAAGTATGGTAATGTAAAGTTTGAAAGTTTTCTAGTTTAAGGTCGTGGTAGACCGCCAAGGCACAAGAGTCTAGAATTGCTAAAGATATAAAAATTGCTGATGTGAAGTGCGAAGTTGTGTAACCGTTGATATGCGAATGCCAAACCGCTACTTTAGTGTCATCTCGGACTGCCATATTTTAACACACAAAATCTTAATATGCACAATAACAAAAAAAAGAAAGTGTGAGTATATGGAGTATCGAACTGCCAGTGCAGGAATGAAGACATGAAACTATTAGGAAATGTGATACCGCCCATGTTGAAGCGTATGAGGTAACTACTAATGTAAGGATGTAGTTAGTTTAACATCATTGCGGACTGCAATCGTAATGAGTTGAAACTACTATTTTAGGGTCCTTTCAAGCCCTTAAGGGTGCAACTACGCAAGGCTTGTTAGTTTAAGGTCTTTTCAAACCCTTAATCGAAAAAAAATATTATATATATATATATATATATATTTGTTTCCAGGAAAGTAAGTAGTTGGCTTGAAGCGTGTCAAGCTTTAAATGATAATAGTGTCATGATGTCGTGGCGAGCATGCTATGCTACACAGCACACTCTACATTACTCGGAGAGAGAAAGAGGTAAGTTTCCCCATCTTGCCCTTATGGCTATAAATAGGGGTTAAACTCGAGTAATTTCATTTTTTCCACCGTAAGAGTGCAAAACCCTTATTGAAGGATTTGGTGATTTCGGAGTGTAGAGTAGTTGTGTTGATCAATTAGTGGGACAAAATTTTGTAGCGGAGGTTGTAAATTTGCAAGCAGGGCCATGGCTCCTAAAACTCATTTGGTGCTTGCCAAGGTCGGGAAGGTAAAAAATACCCTGAGGAGTGTGCCACAAGTGCACGTTTCGGTGCAGGAGAGCACACCATTGACCCAGTAAATTTTCATATCTCCTTTACCCTTTCCATCTTGTGTCTTCTACCACTTTTTTCTCTAGTTTTGCATCTTATTTGTCTTGCTATTTGTATTTTCTGCGGCCGTGTTGTTTTAGCCTTTGTGTTGCCATGACCTCTTTTTTTTTTGGTCGTGGTTGTTATGCAAGGGTTTCGTTGTGATTGCATGCAAGGCTGTTGCAGTCACCGTAGTTATCGCGACTGTGGGGTTGGGGCCATTTAAGTTGTTTGAACTTGGCATGTCCTGATGTGAAACACTTAGGAGGGTTTGGTTATGTGTAATGTGGTTTCGTGCACGCATCTTGTCTGAGTATGTTGTTAGTTGTTTTGCTGCTACGCTAGGGTACTTGCATGTTCTCTCTATGCTAGGATTTTGCATCCTTGCTATGCTATGTATGGATAAGGGGTTATGCTATGCTATATTTATGGTTTGCTAGGTGCTACTATGTTGCACATGTATTGCGTTTAAATGCGATGCCAATATTTGCTAGTTGCATCGTGCAGGGTAGGGCCAAGGTCTAGGCTGATCGTTTTGGACATTGAAGGGGTCCTATGTCATGTGGGAAGACCTATGGCCAATGTTCCTCCTCCCTCGATACGTGTGGGAGATCGAGCGGTTTGGTTCAGGGAAGGGGCATGAGACTTCTTGCAATTCCTTCTTGACGACTTTAGTCTGATGGTTTGGTCCTCCTCAGACGAGACGCAGGCATCCAACATAATAGAGGTCATGCTGCTAGGGACAAATCGGGGCATCCTAAGATACCTTTTTGACAGCGCAACTACAAGTAGGCTGGGAGGAGGGTCCACCCAACACTCAACACGGTTGAGGCATTTAGCCTAGATTTGGGATATGCCAAAATATTAGTGCTATCACCAGTACAACACATTGTACCTTGCATGCCACATGGTGACGTACTTTCAGAATCCACAGGGGACCGTCTATTGTGTTGGTGGGTGAGTTTTGCATCTTTACTTTGCTTGGTTGCGCAACGTCAACCGCACTTAGTTGAGTGTTGATAGAGTGTGCTTATCACTAGGCTCTATATTGAAGATGATGGGGTTCATGACCAGCTGGGTGAGTTGGCCATGATGCAGCTAGCTCTACAAGAATTTGCCTTTGCCAAGAGCCTACGGGCGGGTGTGATTGGTCATCGGTGCTTCTGAGGCCTATGTTAAGTTTAAAGAGCAAGTGAAGGTCACGGAATATCTTGACTTGAGGGTGAACCTTCCTATAGGAGAGACCACAATCGGCTCCCTTTCCCCAGAACCTCTAAATTGGACGACCTTGGAAAGGGAGAAAGTTGGCGTTGCGAATGCTGAGCCTAGTAACAGGTGTTGGATGGAGATTTCGATAGAGGAGATTTGGCATCGCCTCAGGCTTAGTCTAGACTAGATACCCCTTGAGACCAACATAGGCTCCCCTCAGGTTAGTCGCTTTAATGTTATGCTATAGTTAGTGTTTATTTCATTTGTTGCCCTAGCTAACTACTTCATTTTGGGATGCAGGCTCACGATGAAGGTGCGAGACTCGTGGAGGGAGGAAATGAAGAGCCAACGGGAGGCAACATAAGAGCGGGTGATGCACAAGTAGATGAAGTGGAGGCAAATAGTGAAGAAAATGTGAACGGAGATAACCCATGATAGCATGGGAATCTCTTTTCTTTTTTGAAAATCTTTGAAAATTTTGCAAACACTACCAATGGGAGAAATTTTGAATGAAATAAGAAACTTCAGAAAGGAAACTGATTTTGTATTAACTTATGTACTATGTAAAGTTTTCATAGTCTTGTATGATAGTTTTAGGCCATTCTGGGCCATGGCTAATTTTGGGCCATTTCAGGCCGTTGCATAATAAGTTAAAGTGAAAGGTGATAGTGCTAGTTTTAGGCCATTTCCGGCCATTGGCGTAGCATGCCAGGAGAGTAGCATATTGATAAAGTTGAATGCAACGGTGCTAGTTTTAGGCCATTTTGGGCCATAGCGTATCATGCCAAAAGGACGACATATTGACAAGGCAAAGAAATGGTGAATGTGCAAGGATAGCAATCGAGCGGGAAGCCACAAAGCTATTATGCTATGCGTAGTTGCCTCGTGACCTTTCGTGGGTTGATCGGAATGTAAGGTTGAGGTGTTTCTCTAGGGCCCCTACTCATATCATTGTCCTTCGCTTGGAAGGGCAACTCAACCCATGCATTTTCAATTTGAGGATCAGCTCATTGGACTGATCCCTTTGTTGCATGATTAATGCATGCATGAACAGGCGCTTCATCTTCAAAGGTTGTAACTTCTAAACTCTGTTCCATGCTTATGTTGCTAACTACTTGCATTACCACTCCATCACCATGGATTATGACCTTCCTACCTGCGTATGGTAAGTGGATTTCCTATGCTAACCACAATATTCCCAAGATCAAGTTAAACCTGGGCATTTCTTCGGCCACGATGAACGTTGCGTCTGTGGGAACTAGTCCCCTACTATGAAGTTTACATGAACTATGCCCTTCACCTAGATGCATGCCCCATTGAAGGTCCTTAGACATGATGTCACCATTGGTTTAATCTAGTCGAACAATCCCAGATTATCTATAATAGGGAAGGAAATGACGTTTGTGGCAGCCATCATCGATGTGTACCCTTCAGATCCAATGTTGGCTGACACAAATTGTGATGAAGAGAGGCAACGTAGTCGCTTGATCTCCTTTGGGATCTTCCTTAATGGTGTTGCTTCTAAAAGTTAATTGAGGTATTGTGGACTCCGTGGGTACAGAGGGGAGTATGATCGAGTGGATCGCTTCCTCTTCTGCTGGCATGTTTTGTCGATCGGAATCATCGTTAACATGCGAACTAGAGCCTCACAGTGAGGTACAGATGTCACGACTAGGTCGTACAAGTTCAATGTAGCATTTTTTTGCTTTAGGGCTTGCCCGACCTTGGTGAGGACGTTCAAGAACTCTTGGTTGCCCACCTGTTTGACATTTTCCTCCTCTTCGATTCGTCCTAGAAGATGAATCTCTCAAGGAGAGATGACCTCGAACCTAGGTTCAAATCCTTGTCGACAAGGTAATGCAGGTTGTGTAATCGTGTCGACCTTCATCTTAGGTGACGAAGATGCAAATGTGAGTGGTGAAGGCATAGGTTTGGGGATACCCTTGACGGTACTTCGCTTTGACATCTCACCCACCAAGTAGTCTTCTCTCCTTATGGGACGAGAAGGTTGTTTAATGATGGTGCACAAGATAGGGGTCATTAAAGACACTTGCCCCTAATGATGAATGTAGCTAGAGGTGTTGATTGATGAGACTATGTGGCCTCCCCAGCAGGTAGTATGAAGCCAGATGCCTATGATGGGACTTTTAAGATAAATGGAGGCTGTGAGCTCAGACCAACTATTGGTGGTGTTGGTGCACTACGCTGAGGCACATGGATCATAAAAGGCTGGTGGAGTGGCATGGGATCATTTTCAATACCGATGATGTTGATTACGTAACTAGAATTATTGGCATTGAGGGGATCTATGTAGACATACATAGGTTGATTTTTAGGGTGTACTAGGCTACTTTCATCTAGCACCAGCTTTCCCAAGTCGATTAATCTTTGGATGTCATCCTGCAACGATAGACAATAATCCATGGTGTGACCACATAGTTGGTGGTAGTCACAAAACCTATCCAGCCTGAAACCCCTAGGAACTGGAGGCTCATTGGGCAGGGCCAAAGAGGGATTCCTAATGAGATCGTAGTAGCATTGGTGTCTTGAATTTTCTTCTTCTGACATCTGCTTGTGTTGGATGTATCCTGCTGCCAATAGTTGCTTCAGGAGTTCTGACATCTATGATGATTTTTGAATAGACGGAGAGGCAAACGGGGTCCACCACATGGACAGGCCTGGGCCTGCCACAGTGGGTGGAACAGATGCATACATAGGAATTGGCATGGAAGTTATGTGCAGTTGCAAAGTAGGTACAGTATGAATATGTGGTAAGGTAGCCACGACAGGCATGCTACCTACTACAAGGATGCACTGATCAACAACTTGCGGTGGCATGGTTGCTGCGAATGCAACTAGGGAATAAGGGTGATGATATGCTGAGAATGTAGCATGGCTACCCATTGCAGTTGTGGTTGTAGGATGTTGAAGCGTTGGCATGATGACAAAGGGGATGATGACAGACAGCGAGTTGGCCCAGAAGGATTGGGTAGGTGAGACAGGAATGGGGTTGGCCTGACCTCCCTCGTCAGATTGGGAATCAAGTTCCTCTTATCTGTCTTGAAAGACATCATCCTGGTTGGACGCTATGTCTTGTTGCTCCCTAATCCTGGTCAACTAGATTAGTTGATCTAGAAGCCTTTGGTAAGCTTGTGTTAAAGGCAAAGAAATGCCGAGGGTAGGAACAAATTCCTTCCTGTTGCAGTAAGAGAACTTGAAGCTACATTTTTTTTTGAGTTTATGTAAATCCAAGGGAAGATTAGCTTGCACCTTTGCACAAAGGAAACTGTAATGCTCATGTTGTTGGGCCAGTCCCTCAGGTCCTCGATTTTGAATTCTAAGAGACTGATGTGTTTCCTGCATTAGATTCAGCAGTTGTTCAACACCAGTAGTGCCTTGGACCACGAAGGGCACCTCCGTGTTGAAGGTGTCAATAGTGGTGGTGGAGGAAGCCATTGCTAAGCAAGTGATTATGCAAAAAATGCAAGAAGTGCAAAAGGTAAGAAGGATTGAAAAAGCAACAAAAGGTGGCTTTACATCTTGCCAGATTCTAGAGGAACTATCAAGGGAACCGATCTGTACCACACAAAGCGTAAACAACCTCAGAGGGTGTCACGTTTAGGCCAGTGCGTGATGAGGTGAAGAGCACGTGTAAGACTACCTTAAGGCAAGTTTAGCTAACAAGCGATCAAGAAGGCTTTATGTCTCACAAGATTCCAGAGGGACCATCAAGGCAACCAGCCTACACCACACAAGGCACAAACAACCACAGAAGGGTATCACGTTTATGGTTGTGTTGGCCAAGGTGTAGAGCACATGCAAGACTACTGTAAAAGGAAAGGCAAGTTAAATCACCGTCGGAAGGCTTTATGTCTTGTAGGGTTCTGGAGGAATCATCAAGGTGATCGATCCACACCATACGACACGTAAACAACCACAGATGGGTGTTAAGTCTACGCTAATGTGAGCTAGGGTGTGGAAGGCTTACGAGACTACCATAAGACGAGCAAATTAACTAGCAACCAATTAGACTTTATGTCTCACAGGATCCAAGAGGGACAATCAAGGTAACTTGTCTATACCACACAAGATGGGGTACAGAACGTAGGCAAGACATTTGTAGGATGGGCAAGCTACTTGGCGATCGGAGGCCTTGTGTTCTATAGGGTTCCAGAGGAACCATCAGGGCAAATGATCTACACCGTACCAAGTGCAAACAATCGCAAGAGGGTTTCGTGTTTATGCTCGTGTGTACCACAGTGTAGAAGGCTCACAAAACTACCGTGACATGTGGAAAAGGCACCAAAAGGCCCTCCTTCTAGCACCAGAAAACTGTAGCGATCGAAAATGTTGACGGTTGGAAGAACATCGGGGTCAGCGAGCATGACAGTTCCAACCCTGTATCCACAAGAGGGTCATGATGGGTGTGTGCAGACACGGGGTGCCCTGAAAGGTCTGGTCAATCGAACAGGGACTTACATCGATGTCAATATAGCCTTTTGCAACGTAAATAATGCAAAATGTGAGATAATGCTTAAGGGTAAATGAATCAAGGGAGAAACTGTAAAAAATGTGATAGTAACACAAAATAATGCTTAAAAGTGAATAAGATGGGAAATAATGCAAAGAAAAAAAACAAGACAACAAATGAGAGATAAAGTAAAGTGTTGTTACAAACATGCATCACTTCGAAGCTACAAACTCGTTCAGTCAGGGTGGATACAATCAGCTGCATAGCGTGACAGAGTGAAAAAGTCTCGAAGGTAGCCAAGGTGTGCCGAGCAAAAAAAAGAGCTATGCTCTTGGACATGGACTCATGTATAAAAAATGCGGGGTTCTACCAGGGTGGTAGAATGGAGACAGGGACCTTACGCTAGCTGAGAGAGACTCGCTGTTTACAGTGTTAGACAGATGAATTTGATATTACAATGCTAGAGAGAGGGGAAATCTTTGTTTCAGAATTTCAGAGTTCCCACCACTTAGAAGCTCTTTGCTTCAGGAAAGATGTGAACTCTTTTGAAATTACCAACTTTTAAAATTACGGACCTCTTGAAAAATTGCAGATCTTTTGCATGTCATTTGCCAAGGTATTTATAGGACTGAGGGTATTCAAAAGGGTGGTTTGAATGTTACATGCCTCGAGCCTTCGTTGTCTTGCTGGCACAGCTCATGCCATTTGTGACAGTTGGACCTACAAGACCGTTGCAATGCAAACCTGCCATGCAATAACTACAATCCTACCATGCCATAATTGTGCCATTAGCATTTGGAGACTTGTGTCAACGGTCTGATTAGTTGAAGTGCATTGATGTCGCACAATCACCTACATGCCTTGTTGTGTTTTGTGACATAGGATGCTTGACGTAGCGTAGCACTTTTTCACATGTTCTGCTGTCTGTTACATGTTTGCTATACTATGCTATGCTATGTAGTATACCAACTTTCCTTAGTCGCAAGAGTTTTTCCAATTTGCAAACTTTCTCCTACAATGCAAGTCTTGCGAACTCTGTTGACTCCACCTTTAGAACTACTTTCTATCTCTTCCGCAGGATTGCTACACCTTGCTATGCCATGTAACTCAGTGTAGCATAGCAGCAGACATGATCCACCGCTTCCTGACGGAAAAGGACATTACTACAGAACTTGAAATTGGACGAGGGGAGGGGGTAGTGAAGTTGTTGCCATGATACGCTATGTGACGTCGCGTAGCGTAGTACTTTGTTTCGCCATCATCTTCTGAAGCTTTCTACACTACATAGTGTAGCGTAGCATAGCAGGATTCATGACTCAAAAAACTTGCCGAACTATTTCTTGCACATCCAGAATGTTATTGCTGATTCCGCGCACCATTTTTGAGTAGGTTGTCGGCTGTTTAGGCTACTTTGGTGGGCGGGCAGGATGGTACAGAACCTGTCCATGCTCAAAGTAGAAAATTTGCCGAACTAGCCAGCTTGGACTTAGAATGTTCTCTTCCCAATGAACTTCCATAGTGTTGCGTAGACTGCAAGAGCCTAGTGAAGCAAGGATGACCCTGCATTTTTAGGGTGTTTCAGGGCCCTCATTGGGACCCCAAACAACAAAATCCTCTTACACTCCCTTTTCTCCTTTCATACCACAAGTCCCAACTCAAACTTCTTTTTCCTTGTTTAGCTCACATACATTAGTGGTCACCCAACCTCTTCTATCTATATCAATACTCATTACATAGTCCCAAGTCTCACAACTTCCTTCATAACCATCGACACAAGCCCTGCAACCTATAGGGATGCCCCAAGGCTTGGATCAAGCCTTCTAAATGATCCAAGAACTTACCAAAGAGATATGAAAACTTAAGGCCAACATAACTCAAATGGTCAAGGTTCTAGATTTCTACCAAGATGATCCTATAAGCCTTATGGTGCCTCAAGTAACCTTGCCTATTCCAAACTTCACCAAATACAATGGTGAAGGGGATCCCAACACACATCTAGTAACCTTTTGATCTAAGTGCCTCTTCTTACAAGCTTTCCCTCATACAATACTACAGATTTTCCCCATGTATCTCAAGGGTAAGGCTCTAGATTAGTACCAAATCTTGCTTAGAGGTTCCATCACTTACCCTAAGGACTTGATTAATTTATTTGTTAGTTGCTTCAAATACAACTTGAAGCTAGATGCCACATTGGACCAATTAATGAATTTAAGGCAGGGGCTCCCTAAATTGGTCAAAAGGTTTATTCAAAGGTAAAACATAACCCTTAAAAATATTCTAGATCCTATTGTTGAAACTCACCTCTTAGCAATTTATAAGGAAGTAGTAAATGACTTTATTAAGTCAAAGCTTTACTATCTAGAGCCCTAGTTACTAAGCCAAGCCTTCTCACAAAACAAGAACATTGAGGAGGCAACTAAGACAAGCAATGATCCAACCTATGTGGCCAATAAAAACCAACATGTAAGGAGGGATAGGAATAAAACAAAGCAAGAACATACAACTAGGGCCATAGTAGCGAAAGACTCAAAATAGAGAGGTAGAGATCACCATCATGCAACACATCTTCCAATTCATCCCAAACATCCACTTCCTATGCCCCAAATTAACCAAGATCAAACTTTGGGTAGAAGGATAGATCTTAGTACACTAGGTTTCCTATGAAGCCCTTTGAGCTTCTAGAACATTTTCTTTAATATGATCATATACAACATAAGAAACTATTTTAAGAGGATCATACGAGGTATGGTTGTCTTTTTGAGATAGCTAGAGACCCAATGATAGCTACCAAAGATGATCCTAATCCACCGAAGTACTTCAGGCTAGATAGGTATTACCATTATCATCAAATGGCTAGTCATGACATAGAGTTTTTGCTAGCATTAAAGGATGACCTCCAAAGGATGATAGACCATAGAGAGTTGGTGTTGAATGAGCCCAACTCTCCAAGAGACAACAACAAGTCCTATACTCTGGCCTCATTCACAGAAGCCAAATGGCCTAATCCTCCTAGGGAACCATTTGTCTTTAAGGTGTCACCATAATTCTAAAATACAAAGCCTAGAGATCCCTTTGTCATACCAGTACCACCTCCTTCAACCCCTAAGTATCCTTTTATCATATGTGTTCCACCTTTAATGAAATTAACTTCACAACCAAAACCATGAGTTTCTAATCCTTTAAAGCCTAAAGAACCATTTGTTATTTTGGTCCCTTCACCTTCAACAAGTAAAAATACAATGACCCATGACAAAAGCCCACCTGTCATGACCAATAACGTAAAGGTTAGAAAGAAAACATCAGCACAACGATGACAAAAACAACCTATTTTCAAACCAATAAATAAGCCCATTGAAGGTAACCAACTAAGACCTACACCAAGATCAACTACACCTATGGAGAAGGGGCTCAAGGTACATACATCACAACCCAAGCTACAAACTGTAGGAAGGATGGAGGAGGTTAGAACCACTAAGGCCGAAACATCACAAGCTAAGAAAAATAGTTTTCTTGCAATAATGGAACAAGACAAATGGTCTTAAGTAAAATAATAATCACCAAACTTGTACAACTTAGTCATGGCCTCTTCTACACATAGGGATGCACTATCTTAGGTATTAACCTCTATCACTATGAGCAGAGACATGCTAGCCAAAAGAGAGTCGATTCACTCTATCATTGAGCAAGCTTCACTTAGGAAAAATAGGCATCAACCCATGCTCAAATTTCATGATAGTGAAGTGAAAATTGTCTCTTAAAATGAAGAAGTGCTACCTGCTCCTCTTCTCATTACTATACGTAATGGTATATACAAGGTTCATCATGTTCATGTGGATGATGGGATGGCCATGAATGTTATACTATATTTGTTGTTAATAAACTATGCCTAACCAAAAATATCTAAGTGATTACTACCTCAACACTTAATACATTTAATTGGTCACCATTAGTGGTGTGAGGTTCTATCTCTTTGGATTTTGTAGCTGGTGAGCAATTCCCTACATCTACTAATTTCCTAGTAGTTGAAGAGACACCTAGCTTCAACTTGATCCTAGGAAGGTCATGGTTAGTGAAGCTTCAGGAAGTTTCATCTCCTATACATTAGGATATTTACTTACTATATGTGAATGGAAAATTATGATTCATTGGGAAAATATGCTATTGCCCTTAGTTAACTATGTCAACATCGATTGAGGTTTAGAGGTAGAGTTTCAAGAGGAGACTTCTGAAACTTATGTTGGGGTTAATACCAAGAGTGAAACCAAAAATAATAACAGCAATGAGGTAGAGTTCAAAAAACCTATGGCATTAAAAAATCAATGAAAATTCCTATCAATTGATACTACGAACAAGCAACATGATGAGAGTGTGATCGTGTAGAGCAAACCCTTTGGCTTATCAAAGGTCAAGTAAATAATGCATTGTAAATATATCATCCCTTATTTTGCTAATGAAAGTTTGTTCACCTTCACAACCTTATACCATGTTTCATGGTTTTTTTATCCCTATAACCCCTTTCGATGCTATTCCATACTTGCTAGGCAGGTATGCACTATGGTTTGCCAAGGCCTAAAACTGGCACTATAACCTATAAGGCCTAAAACTAGTAACTTATGTCTTGCTAGGGCCTAAAACTAGTGAGCATAATGAACTCTTGTTTTGTTCCTATATGAACATCATAACTAATCTACTTGATAGCATGGTTTGCAAGTTTTACTTATGTGCATACACTTTGGTTTACAATTATCATTACAACATAATTTTAGTAACCTATCTTATTTTATAGCCTCATTACATCCACCATTTATGTTTTAAGCTAGAAAAAAAGTTGTACATAGACTATCTGATAATAATCAAATAGTGTCAAAATGTCCATATGCCTAGGATCATAGTTGCACTATACAAGATACAACAACATGAACAATACATGGTCTTGATGGCATCTATAGTCAAATAAAAACAACTATATGAAATAACAAAGAAAAGCATGGAAAGGTGTAACTAGTCCCATGGTAGTCAAAGATTGAGCCATAAGCAGAGGAAGAGAAATCAATGTCATTAACATTATTGTCATCATTATTACCAACTTCATTACTATCAACATTATAGAGACTTGTAAACAAACAAATACTAATACAAAAAGATAGGAACATGGAATCCAACTAAGAAAAAATGATTCCTTGTGTTGAGATTACATTACAAAAGAAAAGAAAAAATTTCATAGGAGAAGGAAAAATTAGAAAAAAGGTATAGACATGTAGCTATTAATGTCACTATCACAAGAGAAAACTAAAAATTTATAAGCACATGTAATTTGGATTGCAAAAAAACTAGAGCCTTTACCTTCTCAAGGAAGAAAATAGTTGCTAAATGAAGTATGGCAGCATACAAAAAAATAAATTATTATTTAAGTATCTTAAAAGAAATGTGTCATTTCCTCCTAGGGGTGAGCAACACTAGCTATTGGAGTCATTGCTCATGTTTCACCAATGCCAATAATTCCTAATTGAAACTCAACCTTAACAAGCCTTGGTTAATTTCCCAAAGATATGAAACTTGGAAGGAAAGGGCTCCATGTTGGATCATGTGTTCAAACTAAAGGCTACCATGCACTAGGGGTTTTATTAAAATCTTTGTATCAAGGTCAATAAATAAATAAATGGTCTATGTTAGTGAAGTATTTAGAGTTGTATTCAGAAATATAACATAGTTAAGACAAAATGTGATCATGCATGAAAGAAGCATCATTATCTGAAATAAAGGAGAGCATAGAGATGAAAAATTAAATGCTTTTTGAAGCCCCCCACTACTAAAAGTCCATATCAAGAGAAAATGTCGACATACTATACCATTGCACCACATTAGAAAGGAACTATTAAGGCCACTTGATTTTCCAATGCAAGCTATGGTCATCAAATATATTGTTATCATAATCTTTGAATGTATGAATAGTGAATAGCCATAAAAATCAAATGAAAATCTCTAGCACTAACCACAAATGCTTTTAAAATAATCAAATTGACACTACCAAATTTTATGTTCAAAATTGGTAGAAGGAAATTTCTCTACTCTAGTGCTATAATTATTTAGTGGCTAGGTAGTATGGCATCATCTAGGAGAGTTTGGATTTTTATTTCCATTTTGGTTATTGGCATACTTTCCCTCATATTTTGGGTTATGGCAGAGAATAAGAAGCTAGCTTTTGGAACACCTATCATAGGAAAAATATTCACTATTTTCAAATACCCTTTTGATCCTTACATTGCCTTAGGTAGTATTACAATTTTATCATTGTTATTATCTAAACTTCTTGGCATTACTTTTGTATTTTATCCCCTTAATGGATAATTTTTTCTTGCTCATGTTTTGCAAAATAACACTATCTTAGTGGTCTTCTTCATTATTGCACTTATTGTTTCTATAGTTTATAGGAGCCTTTTTTTGGCGACCGTTTGGGACGCGATCGCCAACGAGTGTCCTCGAATAGGATTTAGGTGCCCGCTGGTCTCTGGCAACACCAAGGCCCAGATACCTCCAAATAACTCAGTAGTTAATGTGAGTATGTGTGTGTGCTGTTGCGGCGTGCGGTTGTGTGAGATGTGACAATTGCGTTGCGTACGAACTATACATGACTTACTTAAAGGGATTCAGCCAACTTTATCAAGAAAAGAAAGCAGATTTGTGTGGACCTCAAATATTTAAACAAGGTAAAATGA
>MNCI01008217.1:24891-60038 GCA_015680685.1 Gnetum montanum | reverse complement strand
CATGGAGTATGCATTTTTAAATAATGGTAAGCTAGTCATAATCAATGCAAATCTTGCTCCTAAACAAAAAGATAAGCTATTATAGGTCATCAACAAATGGTCAACAACCTTTCCTTGGTCATATCATAAGTTGACTAGAATTGATCCAAGGATATACCAACATCACATTTACAAAAACTTGACTATGAAGCCTAGGAGGCAACTATAGAGGTGACCAAATTCCAAATTGAAGTAGATAGTCAAGGAGGAAATAGAAAAACTCCTCAAGGTGGGGTTCATTTATCCCATCAAGGATAGTGAGTGGGTTAGCCCACTCATAATTTTGCCAAAGATAGATGTCAAGTGGTAAGTCTACATAAACTTTAGGCTATTGAATATGACAACATTTAAAGATAATTTTCCATTGTCATTTATGAACCAAGTGTTGGAAACTATCTCTAGGCATTGCTAGATAACATTCAAAAGTTCCTAGGGGACTTTTGCATATTGTAAGATGTTGTTTGGTCTACGTAATGTCCCAACAACATTTCAATGCCTAGTCCTTAGTATTTTCCAATAATAGATTGGTAGTAGAATAGAAGTCTTTATGGATGATCCTTAAATAGTCTTCAAAGTGATCTAGGGCTACATTTGAGCAAGCCCTGGATCACCTTGAATAGGTTCTAAAAATATGTGTTGAAACAAACCTTAGGCTCAATTGGTAGAAAAGCCATCTAATGTTCTAGGAGGGCATAGTATTGGGACACTAAATTTCATAAAAAGGGATTGAGGTAGACCCTAAAAAGATAAGGATCATGAAAGGAATTACATGCCAACTAGAGATAATTAAAGATGTCTGATCATTCCTTGGATACACTAGCTACTATCAATGATTTATAGAGAATTTCTCTAAGATCACAAATCCATTGGTTAAGCTTACAAGGAAAGATGTCCCATTCATTTAGACTAAGGAGTGTGAACATAAAATGTAATAATTAAGGAACAAACTTGTAGAAACTCCAATTCTATGGGCACCATACTACTCTAGACCATTTTATATCTCGACAAACGAATCTAATTATGCTTTGGGAGTCATGCTTATGTAGTTGGATGATAAAAAATATCCATACTACATCCACTATGCAAGTTAAAGCATTATGGGTAAAACACCATAAATGTTCAAGGAATTCTTGCTTCACCAGGTCCTTGGAATTCAGGAAGCATCATGGAAATTCTTTAGGACATGGATGTTCTCAGTTTAGACTGTCTAGTTTGGCAAATTTTCTACTTCTGATGTTAACAGGCCTAATGGACTCTTCGACCTATCCACTTGGGTAGTTCATCCAGCTGATAGTCTACTCAGAAGCCATGCGTGGTGTTGTCGATGGTGCTCAGGCTATGCACCATATGTCGGAAAGTTTTCTAGTTAAGAAGGTTTCTACACTATGTAGCGTAGCAAGCCTCAGAAAACAGTTGCAAGAAAAAGTGCCATGCTATGCTACGCTATGCAACGTAGAATAGCATAGCAAGAGAAAGACAGAAAGACACAGCTATCTTAGTGATTTAAAATTCACCTATCAAGCACATCTGTCCTTTCAAAACTAGTTTCTTCGCTCAACTTCAAGTCTTTTAGCAAAACTCCTTTTACTAGAAAAGTAGCAGATCAAACAAAAAGTAGGCTTTGTTGGCTGGTACACTATGCTATATTACATAGTGTAGCACAGTGTACCAATGATGTAAGAATGACAAAGGGCATCTCAAAATGTAGGATAGGCATGTTCATAAGCTTCATGTTGCACAAGAGAAAATGCCACAAATTGAAAACATGATCTTCAAGCAAGCGTTCATAGTGCAAATCATAGTTAAGGCTAGCTGCTATGCTATGATATGCTACGTAGCATAGCATAGCGTAGCAAACATGTAGAGCTAGCCAAAGCATTTCAAAGACCTCCAGCAATTGCAATTAGCTATAGCGTAGATTTCTTCCATGGACTGGTGGCTACACTATGCTACGCTACATAGTGTAGCACAATGTAGCAGGCAGTTGGGCATAGCATAGCGTAGCAAGTAGCTACGCTACGCTAACATGACTACACTCTACAGTGTAGAATAGTCTAGCAGGCGGCTACACTACATCGCTGTGCTTCACTCCTTCTTATGTGCATTGATGGCACACCTAATCCTAATGTCTCTAATTCTGATAGCGTAATTGCAGTGCGGCATGTTCATCAATCAGCTTTGCATCCCCATGCAACATAGACACGTCAACATCTAGCAGGTCCAGGACACGTGGTGTTCAAACTACATCTTTTGTGTGCTCCTAGCCCTATAAATACCCCGACGAGTGAAGTTCAAAGGGTTGGAAAATTTGAAAAACTTGGGCAAAAATCTATGGTTGGCAATTCCGAGTAGCATTGAGCATTATTGGCATTTTTTGTTGGCAAGCTAATTGGAAAACCTGTTAGCAAAGTAGTTTGCATCCCCTGTTTTGCATCATGTTAGTTTTTTTCCATTGCCTTTGTAGCATTTCACATTGTTAGCTCTTAAGTCCACGTTCAAGCATACGATTGGCTTTCTTTGAATGTTTTTGGTTACTTTCAGGATCTCTATGCTTCCCAGCATCACACAACTGATTGTATCCACTTTGACAAAGTAAAGTCATAATCTTGAAGTGGTGCATTTCCTAACCTTGGTTTACTTTATTCTCTTGCTTATCACTACATTTTACATTGTTTTCATTCCCTCACATATAATAATCTATATTTTATGCTATAAACGTTGTTTTCATATTACACGTATGCAAAAATTTTAGTGACACTGATTAAGTCCTTCTCTGATCGACCAGACCGTTCAAGGCACCCCGTTTCCGCTTTATCTAGCATGACCCTCACACGGATTTGGGGTTAATACTGTCACGACAAATGACCTCTCGATGTTTTCCAGCCGTCAATGTTTTCAGTCACTACAGTTTTCTGGTGCTAGAAGAAGGATCTTTTTAGTGCCTTTTCCATGTTTTACGGTAGTCCTGTGAACATTCTACACCCCGACATGCACTAGTGTAAACCTGATACCCTTTTGTAGTTATTTACGCATCGTGTGATGTAGATTGGTTGCCTTGACGGTTCCTTCAAAACCTTGTAGGACATAAAGCCTTTAACTAGTTCCCCATCCCCTTGTGTTTCTCATTTGCACATCCGTTTAGCTATGCAAAAATGACTTCCCCAAGCACTATTTCTAACACCTTGACCACTAAGGTTCCCTTCATGGTTCAAAGCCTCACAAGTGCTAAACAACCACTCAGCGCGGGGCTAGGGCCACGTCGATCCCTCAAGATCCAAAATTGGGGACCCGAGGGTTCGGCCCAACAACACGAGCGATACAACTTTCTCTACACTAAGATGCAGGAAAACCTACCCTTAGATGCACAAGAGTCTGAAGGGAAGCAGAACTTCTATTGCGACCAAAAATGTTGGCAGTTGGAAAACGCTGAGGGGTTAGTAGGCACGATAGTCTCGACCCCGTATCTGTGGGAGGGCCGTGCTAGGAGTGTGTGTAGATACGGGACGCCCTAAATGTTCTTATTGATCAGACAAGGACTTAATCGGCATCTCTATAGCCTTTTTCAACATATAATTTGAAAACAGGGCAAAAACATAAAGTAGTGCTTGAAAGTAAATAAGACTGAAAGTAATGCAACACATAGGAATGGACAGGAAAATAAAATAGGATACAGTTAGAAAAAGGCACTACTCCAAAGCTACAAGTTTGCTCTGTCAGGGTGAACACATTCGATTGCATAGTGTAACGGAGTGTAGAGATCCTAAGAGCAACCAGGACATATAGGGCAAAGCGGGTTGTGCGCTTGGGCGTGGACTTAAGCATTGAAAATGCGTGGATTCTACCAAGATGGTAGAAAGGTGGACAGAATGGAATGTCAGCTAGGAATGCTAACTATTCGTAGTGTCGAATAGAGAACTTACAATGCTGGATGTTGCAACGTGCCAGGAGGAGAACTTCATTTGCCCAGTAGCAGAGAAATGAGACACTTGGAAAAATTTTGAACTGAATGGAATTTTTTACCAAAACCAGAGAAAGAGTGTGAGCCAGATCGTGATCTAGAGAGTCTTTGAGTATTTCTTGTCAAGGTATTTATAGGACCAAGGGCACACAATAAGGCCAATTTAGATGCCATGTGCCCTGAGACTTCGTTGACTTGATGGTTCTGCACATGCCAATATGACCGTTGGACATGCATGACCATTGTGACTGTGAGTCTGCAATGCCGCAACCGTGAGCCTGCCACATCGTAATTATGCTGTCAATGTCTAGATATGTGTTCCAATGGTCCAATTAGGTGAAGTGCATTGATTTCACACAACCACCCACATGCTTCGCCATGCATCGTAGCATGGCATGATTGGCGTAGCGTAGCACATTGTCCTACTTTTCACTACACATGCTACATGCTTGCTACGCTATGTAGTGTAGCATCTAGCCTTAGTCGCAAAAAACTTGGCCAATCTGCAAAGCTCGCTTCCTACACTGTGGAGCTTGCAACTTTGTTGGCCTTGTTCTTTGAGCTGCCTTCTGTCTCTTCCGTAGGATTGCTACGCCTTGCTGTGCCATGTAGCTCAGTGTAGTGTAGTAGCAAACATGGTCTGCCACTTCCTAATGGAAACAGACATTTGAAGGACCTGAAGTTGGGTCATGAAACTGGCTATATGATTATTGGTATGCTATGTTACGCTTCATAGCGTAGTGTAGTATGACACTTCGATTTGTAGATGTTTTCTGAAGTTTGCTACGCTACATAGCGGGGTGTAGCATAGCGTAGCAGACTTCATGCCTTAGAAATTTTTCCAAACTATTTCTTGTGCATCCAAAATGCTTCTGCCAACTCTGTGCATCATTTTCTAAGCAGGCTATCGACCAGGTGAGCTACTTGGATGAACAGGTAGGGTGATCCGTAGAGCCTGTTCATGCCCAAAGTAGAAAATTTGCTGAACTGGCTAGCCCAAACTTAGGGCGTTCTCCTCTCGATGAACTGCCATGACGCTATGCGAAGTACTATACTTAGTGAAGAAAGAATGACCTTGCATTTTTTGGGGTGTTTCATTGGCCCCTCTTTGTTAACATTTGGAGAATAAGCTCGATAGACATCGACAAAGAATATAAAACATCACATTAGGTGAAATGCTAATATTTTCACTTGGTGAGTGTCAAGATGTCGCTTGACTGCACTTCAGAGTGTTGCATCAGTTTTGCAGAGGCTATGGCAGAGAGCAATGATGATGTTTAGTAGAGTCCGTCGTCGGAGTGCTCATGAGGGGCTCGTTTGCATTTTCATCTTTGGCTGGCGTTGTTCTTCAACCTCTCATAGGACAGGTGTTTCCTTTGTAGGATGAGTCATGTTACATCTATGAAATTTTTTGACCTGCCTACAAATGCTTTCCATGCAACGAGCTACGTTACACACGTCATGGAATTTGCACTCTAAAGTAGCTGAGCTAGTCGAGGCACTCACTTTGTGGCACTGTAGCATTTTCTACTGTCGCAAGCTATGCCCTCAAGGGAAAAGGTCTTGCTAGCTGCTGGCATTGTTGCAGCTTTTGAACATCATTACTAGTGTATGATGTCCAAAGCAGGAAGGCTAGCAGAAGCCTTGGTAGCATTGGTGCAGAGAAACCAACCTTAGGGGTGCTACTATGAGTGTGGATGCATTCAAATTCCTGCCAGGGGCATGCATTCCCAGTTCAATTATGGGATCAGGTACCTCATAGTCGAACATCATTGGCAGGGGGCAGAAGGATGACAATATTGTGGCTGGCCAACAATACTGCCAAAACCCCAAGAATGGGCACTGGCAGGGGAACTACCATCAGGGCAAGGGGCCACGATGACGATATGTCCAGAGGGCTAGTATAATGCCCCACGACGTCTCCGAAGGGTCAGCATAATGCCAAGGGTGGCAATGTCGTATATGCTCCAGACCACATTCCCATTGTGTCGTGAACCATGTTCTGGAGCTGTAACGACCCACCCACGCGTCGGCATCACACCCACTCATTTGATGTGTATCTGGTGTTGATGCATGTTGGTGATGTGACGCAAACCCAATTTAAGGTTTTGGTAGATTGTGTGCTAGTTTAGGATCCTAGCAGACCACTGTGCTGGTTTAAGGTCCCAACAGACCATACATGCCAATTTATCATCATAGCGAATGTTGTTTGCTATTGTTGCCAGTTTAATGTCGTAGCAAATGGTGCTCGATGCTGCTAGTTTATCATCATTGCGGATGCTGCTTGGTGTTGTTGCCAATTTAACGTCGTCATAGACGGTGCTCGATGCTGCTAGTTTATCATCATTGTAGATGCTGCTCAATGCTATTGCTAGTTTAACGTTGTAGCAGACAGAGCTCGATGCCGCTAGTTTATCATCGTCGCAGACGTTGCTCAGTGTTGTTGCCAGTTTAACGTCATAGCGGACAGTGCTCGATGGTGCTAGTTTATCATCATTGCAGACACTGCTCGGTGCTATTGCCAATTTAACATCGTAGCAGATGGTACTCGATGTCGTTGCATCTTAGACATAGAATGTCTTGAGGTACGAGTGATTCACTGGGTTGGAGAACTCGTTGCCATTCATGTCTGGCAGCTTGAAGGCTCCATTCCCAAAGGCTTTGGTGACCATGTAAGGGCCTTCCCAATTGGCTGAGAATTTGCTTACGTACTCTCGGACGGCCTTGAGGATGAGGTCTCCCTTTTGAACTAGACATCGACATGGGTCTACATGATGCTTCTGCTGCTGCTTGCTCTGGTAGTGCTTGATGCATTTTAGCATCTGATGATCCTCCTCAATTCAGTCGAGGTCGATGGTTCACAACTCATTATTCCAAGCTTCACTCACGACATTAGACAGAATCATCTAAAGCGAGGGTACCTGCAACTCAAGACACAACACAGCTTCAGATCCATAAACAAGGTTGTAAGGAGTCTTACTTGTGGTGATCTGGCACATCGTTTGGTAGGCCCATAGGACGTAAAATATTTGCTCGTGCCACCGTCTCTTGCTATTGTTGAGCATCCACTTCAACAAGTTGATGATGGACTTATTTGTAGCCTTCGCCTCTCTGTTCACCTATGGATAATAAGGGGAGGAAATGATTGTTTAATGCCTAGATCTTTGTAGAAGGTCCGAGTTTCTGTACTATTTAACTGTGGCCCATTGTCGATCACAATGGTCATTGGAAGCCCAAATCCGGTTACAATATTGTCTAGGATGAAATGGAAAATTTGTTGAGACGTTGTCTTCCTTAAGGGAATAGCTTCCATCAACTTGGAAAAATACTCAATGGTAGTGATAATGAAACTATGCCCCACAGAGGACTTAGGAGTGATGAGCCCTATGAGGTCTAGTCCCCATCATTGGAAGGGCCACGTGATTTGTGTTGGATGTAGGTCTAGAGGTGCTACGTGTATGAGATTTTCATATCTCTGGCATGTGTCGCACGTCTTGACTTTCGACAGGCAGTCCTGTTCCATGTAGGGCCAATAGTACCCTAGGCATCTAATTTTCACAGCCATAGCCTTGGGTGCTCTATGTCCACTACAAAGCCCATCATGCACTTCATTAACTACCTTCTGCACCTACTCCCCCCCCCATGCATGCAAGAAGTATCCCATCGTAGGAACAGCGACACAGGGCACCATTTCCCATGAGCATGTATTCTCAGGCATGCCTACGAATTACATCTCTTTGAGTAGATGTCAATCCACCTAGGGGCTCACCATGCTGTAGGTAAGCCTTAATGTCAGCATAACACTCCTGGGTATCTACAGCACTGACATAGGCCACATGCTCCACTTGAGTGATAGGCTCTATGCATTCGATAATTAATGTTGGCAGGTTTTCTAGGGAATGTGATGGAATGTTTCGTGCAAGGGTAGCTAGGGCATCTGCTATAGTGTTCTCGTTGCATGGCACATGTTGCACATCTGTGGTCATAAATTGCTCAAGAAAGGTTTTTTCTAGGTCACAATAGGGTTGCAAGTGCATAGCTTTGCAGGCATAGACCTCAATGATTTGATTCACGACTAGTTGTGAATCTCCCCATATCGCTAGGTGTTGTATGTGTAGTATTTGGGCAGTAAAGAGGCCTCTGAGTACCCCTTCATATTCTACCACATTTTTGGTGCATAGGAATGCAAATCGATAAGCGAATGGATGCATTTCCCCATAAGGGAAGGTGATAACAGTAGCTGCACTACCTCCTCGTGCTGTTGATGCATCGTCGAAGTGTAAAGTGGCTTCGAGATGCGATGAGACAAGATCGACATTGCTAACGTGTTCGTCTGGGAATTTCAGGATTACAGTCGCCTGATCATCAACAGGCGAGGTCATGAGTTGGGCCACTATATCTTGATCCTTTGTCGAAGATTGACTTACATAGTGTAAATTGAACTATGTGGTTATTTCTTTCCATCGAGCTATCCTACTACTTTCGTATAGGTTTTTAGTGATAGCTTGAAGTATGTTGCTCTTGCAAATGATGTTGGTTGTACTGCAGAATAGGTAATGCCTCCACTTTTTGAGTGCAAACACTAAGGCAAGGCAATTTCTATCTACTTCATTGTATTTCACCTCGTGTGTTATTAGTGCATGGCTCAGATAATACACTGGTATCTTAGAACCGTCATTTCATTTCTGACATAGTAGTGTTGCGATAGATGTGTCGAAGGTGGCAAGGTAGATGAAGAAGGGTTTATCCCTTTGTGGCGGATGCATAGTCAGGAGGTGTGAAAGCTCCTTCTTCAAGTCATTAAAGGCTTGTTAACTCTATGTTGTCTATTTGAAGTTAACCCCCTTCTTTAGAAGATGTTGCATGGGGTGTAACTTGTTGGTCAACCTTGCTATGAATCTTTGAATAAATTATACTCTACCCTATAAACCACATAGCTCCTTAAGGTTTGTGGGGGGTGCTAGGTTGATGATGGCCTTGACTTTGTCAGGGTCCACCCGTATTTTGGCCTCTGATACTACGAACCCTAACATGCATCCAGTCTTCACCTAGAATACACACTTCTTAGGATTGAGGCATAGGTTGTGCCTTTGGCAGCATTTGAGGAATATTCCTAGGCCATCTGGGTGATCAGTTTCCTCCATGGATTTGATGACTATATCATCCACATAATTGTTTAACGTTCCTACGATGTAGTCACTAAAGATGTAGGTCATGGCTCGCTGGTATGTTGCTCCAACATTTTTGAGCCCGAAACACATCATAGTGTAGAAGAAGGTACCCCATGGTGTCATGAAGGTCGTTGATATTTGGTGCTCTAGATTAATGTGGATTTGGTTATAACTGGACAAACCATTTACAAAGGATAGTAGAGCGTGACTAGCCGTGGTGTCGATGAGCTGATCGATGCTTGGAAGTGGAAAGTTGTTTTTTATAGTTACCTTGTTCAAGTCCCAGAAGTCTATACAGATGTGTATTCCTCCCATTTTCTTCAAAACTACAATGATGTTGGACACCCACTCTGAGTAATAAACCACGCAGATGAAACCAGCTTGGTATAGCTTGGTGATTTCATCCCTCATAGCTAGTGTGATTTTCGGTTTAATTTTGTGAGCCTTCTACTTGACTGCCTTCATGCATGGGTCTAGGATGATGTTTTGGTAAATCAGCTGCAGATCTAGACTCAGCATGTCACTGTATGACCATGCGAGGGCATTGATATTTTCCTGCAGGACCTTGGCTATGCTATTATGCATTCATGCATCTAAAAGGGAGTTGAGTTTTAATGTTTTGATCTCCCCTTCAAAGGTGGTGATAGGCATCTCGACGAGAGGGTCCTCGGTCACATCCCTAGCCTCTAAATCTAGGGCTTTAACTAGATGCTTGGGCTAGTCTGGGGATGCTTCTAGGGTCGCTATGGTGCTAACTATGGTCGACCCCCAGTCGATCATGTTGGGATTCAACTATCTCGCGAGCTCACCCTATGGACTTGCTAGTGTTAAGGGCATGGAGAGGTCGCAATGGACTTCCATCTCTTACTCAACCTGCCAACATGAGACAAAAGCCTAGTTAAGGGGCGTCTGTTGGCAGAGACTGCACATGTGCAAAGTAATGATGAGATACAACTTGTGAAGTATCACAATGCAAAGATTAAAGTTTTCTAGTTTAAGGTCATGGAGGACCGTCAAGGCATGGAAGTGCAAAGCTGCTATAGATGTAAAGTTGCCAATGCAAAGGTGCGAAGCTGTGAAACCGTCAACATGCAAAAGCCAAGCTGCTAGTTTAATGTCATTTTGGACTACCATATTGGAACATGCAAAGTTTTAACATGCAAAATGATGGTAAGTGGAACAAGTAAAGGTAGGTATTAGAAATGCAAAAACTGTTAAGATAGAATGCGCAGACTGCTAACACGAAACTGTCAAAAGTGGTGATATTGCCAAAATGGAAGTGTGAAACTTTGGGAAGATGCCAAAACCACCCATGTTATTACAGACTGTAAATGTAACAAGTCAAGACTGCTAGTTTAGGGTCTTTCCATACCATTATAAGTGTAACTATGCTACGATTGCTAGTTTAAAGTCTTTTTAGACTCGTCGCGTTGCAGTTACTAGGGTTGCTAGTTTAGGGTTTTTTTGGACCTGTTACAAAAAAATATATACTTTTTTGTTCTTGGGAAAGCACGCAACTGACTTGAAGCATGTCGAAGCTTTAATGCCAACAGTGCTACGATGTGGTGGCGAGCATGATATGCTCTACAGCACACTCCACATTAATCGGAGAGGGATGGCAGCAAGTTTTCCCATTTTTCCCTCACAGCCATAAATAGGGATTAGGCCTAGCAATTTTGCAATTTTTATCATAAAAATGCAGAAATCACATCAGATCACAAGGTGATTTCGGAGCGTGAAGCAATTGTGTTATCGATTAGCAAGGCGAATTTTTACAGTGAAGAGTGTGCATCTGCAATCGGGACAATGGCTTCTAATATCCATTTGGCACATGAAAAGGTCGACGAGGTGAAGAAGACCCTGGTGTGCATGACACAGTCATGCGTTGTAGCACGGAGGATCATGGTGTTGACTCAGTAAGTTACACCTCTTCCACTTTCTTTTGTTTTGTGTTTTCTGCTATTCCTTGCTTTTGCTCTGTGTCCTATTGGCTTTGCGTCCGTTCTTGGCTACCTATGTTTTCGGGCTTTTGTCATGTCATTTTGGCCCATGCATCACTGTCGTCATGTCATTTTGGCCACTGCAGATGCATAAATGTTGCATCATTGTTGCATGCAAGACCGCTTAAGCTACCACCGCTATGGTTATCATAACCGTCGAGGCTCAGGTGGTTTAAGTTGCCTAACTTTTAAAATGGTGTAACATAGAACCCTTAGAAGGGCTTAGCCATGTGACACTTGTTTTGCTAGGGCATGTTGTTAATTGTTTGTTGCTATGCTAGGCTACTTGCATGTTCTTGCTACACTAGGCCTTCAGGCCTTTGCTACACTATGTGTGGGAAAAAGGTTATGCTACGCTGCTACTATATTGCATGTGTATTGCTTTAGGATATGATACTAACATATGCTGATTATGTTATGTAGGGTGGGGTTAAGACCTAGGCTGATTGTTTTGGAGGTCAAAGGGGTCTTGTGTCACGTGGGCAGGCCTATAGCTGTTTTTCCTCCTTCCCATGTGCGTATGGGGGACCGAGGTGTCTGGTCCATGCCCAGGGCATAGGACTTTTGCAATTTCTCCTCGACCACTTTAGTGTGATTGTTTGGTCCTCCCTAGAGTAGGAGGAGGTGTTCGTCATCATAGAAACCATTTTGCCTAGGGCAAGCCGGGGCATTTTGAGGTTTCTGACCGATAGGGCAGTCACAAGCGGGCAAGGAGAAGGATCTACCCCACGTCCAACATGGTTAAGGCACTTGGCCTAGATCTGGAAGATGGCTGAGTATGACTGCTACCACCACTTCAACACATTGTTCCTTGCACATTTCATGAAGATGTGCTTCCAGAACCCTCAGGGAATGGTCTACGTTGCTGGCGAGTGGGTTTGCAACTTTGTTTTGCTATATTTGTGCAATTTTTGCCAAGGTGGCCTAATGCTAACAGTATGGATTTTCTATCAGGTTTTTTCTTGATGAGGTGGGTGTTAATGACCTATCGGATCAACTGGCCATGACACAACTAGCCCTATAGGAGTTTTCTTTTGCCCAAAACATGCAGGCAGGCGTGATTTGTCAATGTGGAGATGAGTACCACACTTACTTAGCCGAATACTATCCCCTTTATGAGCAGTGTAGGAGATAGGTCTAGCTAGACAGGAAGTGGGTGATACCCTTCAAGCTAGTCACGATTGAAAAAGTTCTGGTTGAACTCCCATAGTTCCCACTGCCCTACCATTCTAGTAGGTCAAGCGATAGTTGCTACATGTTTAAATGTCTTTGTAAATTTTGAATTTCTTGCATATTTGTGCTAAACATTTTGTGAACTTGTAGTAGGGGTGAAGGAACCTAAGGAGGTGATGACAGTAGCCACTGGGGCTCAAGGAGGAAACGTCTACTTCAAGTATGGAGAAGAAGCGAGGAGCTAGTGCTAGCTGAAAATCAGGGCTTCGAATTCCCTCCTCCAAAACATCGAGAAGGTAGGGCTTATGGATCTATTCTTGGCCTCGAATCTGAATGTTCCCGCGGTCGAGATGCTTACCTTGATTGGGTCCTTTTATGATAAGGTAGGCCATTTTTTTGCCTAAGTGTGCATGGCATGCAGGTGGTCATTGACATCAATAACTAACTATTTGTGGATCTTCAGAAGATGGACCTCGAAGAGTGGCTAGGGCTCACCAAGGAGCGTAAGGAGCTTCCCATGGAAAAGCTCAAGGATGGACCCATCAAGGAGTTCTATCCTATTTTTCGTGCTCGTGCATTCTCCCAGCTACTTATCTAGGGGAAGGTCCTGGGACTTGAGCAAGCCTAGATCATGCACAAGGTCATGGAGGAGGGGACTCGCTACAACTAGGCCAAATCCCTATGCAAAGGCTTGCGGACTGAGATCTTGGGATAATGTGACAAGACAGAGGCCCGATCCAACATCCACTATGCCTTTTATATAGGTTGACTCAAGCACTTTGCGGAGTTCCTGGTGGTTCGGGAGAGAGGAAACTGGGTTTTACGGAATTGCAACCAAATTTCTAGACCTTGGATTCGCCAGGTCCTCTGGACCATCTGAGCCCAGGATCCACCAAAAGTAGTCAAGGAGTCATTCTCCATAACGACTAAGGATCATGTGGCCCGCAATGTTCATGGCCAGGATAGCATAGGAGAGACACCCCCCATTGTGGATGGTAGCATGTCATGAGGTGAGCATTTCATAGCTGAAATGTTTGCCAACACATTGCGGCAGAAGAGGCCTCCCCTAGCCCTGCGCATGGAGGAGGAGGAAGAGAGAAGACTGTAGCTCAAACTGTAGAGGATGTAACTTCCTATTGTTAAGTGCTTTTTATTTAGTGCTTACTTTGTTGTGGTCTTCTATGCTAGGTGGCATAGTGTAGCATAGTATCTACCTTGGGATGATTTTCTTTGAATTAATGCTAACGTGTCTGATTATCAGAAGAGAGAGAAGAAGAAGAAGAAAGTGACAAAGAGGTGTTAGCCCCCAAGATAGGGGCAGAAATAAAAGATGTGGAGGCCCTAGTTTTGGCAAGAGGGGCTCTGGTAGTGAAAAATAAGGACACAGAGGTCCTAGTTTTAATGAGAAGGGCTCCAGTAGTAATGAATAAGGACATGGAGGCCCCAGTTTTGATGAGAAGGGATCTAGTCACAAAGAGGGGAGCTCCTATGGCTAGGGTAGGGGCTCTCTTCATTAGGGAGAATCCTCCTATTGAGGAGTCCTCCTTGAATAAACAAGGCACTGGTCTCTTCAAAGGAAAAGCACCAGCGCATGAAGAGGAGGTCCATGTGGACCTGGGAGGAACTTCTAGCCAGGCCTCCGCTATCATTTTGCATCAGCTAGAAGAAAGACTACCACCAGACGTTGGTGAGTTTGCCAACATGTCTGCCTTATCATAGTCCACTTTGATCATTGCTAATGTGTTTGGTTATGCGACAGATGCTACTGCTGATGCTGCAGGACCCACCCTGATTCATACCGAGCCTCAGGCTGAATTCCCTGACAAGTTCACATTTATGTAGGGGGTTGTCGATGACATGGTTAGGCACCTTTAGCGGGTGGACCCTAAAGCAGGTAAGTAGTGGTGCTATCTGCTCTAGCGGTGCTATGTTGAAGTTTCTTGTGTTTGCTACTTATGCTACGCTAATGTGATTAGTGTGTCTTTTATGTTGTGACAGCTTCTCGACTCAAGTGGAACCCAACACGACCTTTGAAGGTTAGCACTGTGTCCTCATTCCCATCGAAAACAACTGAGGTATCTCATCATTCATACGACCAGGCCTACAGATGTGCTTTGCTCTCGGCACGCTCCCTATGGGAGTGCCGGCATACTAATGAAGAGTTATGGAAATGGACCCAAAGGGCAGAGTAGGAGGAGACTAACCTGAGGTTCAAGGTAGTAGATCTTAGGTCAAGGAATGAGTTCCTCATAGCCCAGGAAATGAACAATGAGGACTGGTGCACAACCACAGTAGACCATGCGAGGTTTTGGACGGTTGCGCGTCAACATGTCGAGACTATCCATGGGGTGATAGAGTACTGCATGCAAATGAACTTGTTGGACCAGAAGTGCCAAGATATGAAAGACCTCAGTGCTAAGATTTTTGAATGGGGGCAAACTCAAAGAAACTACAAGTATATGTATAAACAAGAGAGTGCCGCCCCTCGCAAGTTATATGAGGAGGTCGATGTGGAGGCATTTACGTATGAAGCATTCATAAATGCTATTGACTCTTCTAAGGCTTATAATAGGTTCAAGAAATAATTCAAGGTGACGAAGGCTCCGAACCCATAGGTGACCCTTCCCACAAGAGAGGCTATGGCTGTCCCCTATGCTCTGGTACCGCCAAGGTGGAAACCCACCAAAAGGGCAAGAGCTACTATAGTAGATCCTGCACCAGGTAGGAGCCGTTGGATAGATATCACAATGGAGGAGGTCAGGCATCGCCTATGTTGTGGATTGCTTGCATTGCTACTTCGTCACCATGGATCATCACTTCTTTGCCTACATAAGGTAGATGAATCTCTTGGTATATGGGCGAGGAGACAACCATAAGTTGTGCTAACCACGATCTCCCCAAGATCAGATTAAACCCAAACATTTCCTCGACCACGATGAATGTTGCGTCTGTGGGGAACTAGTCCCCTACTACAAAGTTTATGTGAACTATGCCTTTCACCACAACCTATGCCCCATTGAACAACCTTAGGAATGCCATTGTTGTGGGTTTGATCTGGTCTACCAAACCTAGCTTGTCTACAATGGGGAAAGGGATGACATTCGTGGTAGCTCCATCATCAACGTGTACCCTTCGGATCTAGTGTTGACCAACATGAATTATGATGAATAGGGATGACGTAGTCACCTGACCCCTCTCAGGGTCTTCCCTAATGGCATCTTCATGAAAGGTTAGTTTAGGTTGTTCTAACCACGTAGATGCAAAGGGAAGCATGAATGAGTAGATCACTTTATCCTTTGCTGGCATGTCTTCATTGATCGGAGTTGTTATCAACATGCAGATCAGAGCTTCACAGTGTGGAGTAGATGTCATGATTAGGTTGTACAAGCTCAGGGTAGTTTTATTTTGTTTTAGAACTTTTTTGATTTATGTGAGGGCATCTAAGAGGTCTTGGGTGCCCCCTAGTTTGTTGGCACCTTCCTTCTCTTCTATCTATCCGAGAAGAAAAATTTCTTGAGGAGGGGTGACTTCAGATCTGGACTCATATCCTTGTTGGTAGAGTGATCTAGATTGTGTGGTCGCATCGACCTTTGTCATTGGCACAGATGCAGGGAGAAAAGATGTAGGCTTGGGAGTACCTAGGATGGTACTTCCCTTAGACATCTTACCTGCGAAGTGGACTTCTTACCTTGTGGGGTAAGGAGGCTACTCAGTTATTTCTTGTGAGATGGGGACCGTCAAGGATGTCGGTCCCCTGATGACAAATGGAGCTAAGGATGTTATCAGTTTGGGCCATGTGGCCCCACCAATAGGTGGTGCGAAAGTGGATGCCCATTAAGGGACTTTCAGGATGAAAGACTGTTGCGAGCTTGGATTAACTGCTCGTGGTACTGGTGCACTGCGCTGAGGCACACAGATTACGAATGGCTACTGAGGTGGCTTAGGATCATTGTCGATCTTGATCACGTTGATTACATAATCGACATTGTTGGCATTGAGGGGGTCTGTGCAGACATATATAGATTGGTTTTCGGGGTGAACTGGGTTTCTTTCGTCTAGCACCAACTTCCCCTATTCGATTAACCTCTGGATGTCATCCTACAACGCCAACCAGTAACTTGTGTTGTGGCCACATTGTTGGTGGTAATCGCAAAACCTCTCTAGCCTGAAATCCTTAGGAACTAGGGGCTCATTGGACAAGGCCAAAGAGGGGTTCCTAAGGAGCTCGCAATAGTGTTGATCGTGGTTTCTTCCTCTGACATCTATTTGTGTTAGATGTATCCCACTGCTAGCAGTTGCTTTAGAAGTTCTGAAGGCTTGAGGGGCAGCGAGGTGTATTTTGTATGGTCTTTGCACTCAAAATTGGGCTTGGGTTATGCAGATGCCTCAAGCACAGGTACAGAAGGTTGCGGCATGTGGCCCTATTTGGGCACAAGGTTAGCCATAGGTGTGGCCCATTTCTTGCTATTTTTTCTACCGTTGTTGCTAGGTTTGGGTTTGGCCTTAGCTGCCATAGTGGCCACTGTGGTTGTTGGGACTTCATCCTTTTCCTTCTTTACAAAGGTGTTCTAGTAGGCAATGTAGGCTAGGTCTTTGCTTGCCTCAGCCATGTCTTGTATGCTCTTAGTCTAGGTGAAAGCCTGACTAAGAGAGAGAGGATCAAGGTAGTACAATTTGAACTTGATGAAGTTTTTCACTGCACCCTTGAAGATGGCCAACAAGTGGAACTCCGTGATTGGCTCCAATGCTAAATATACTTTTGGACTGGCTCTAAGGGATCTTGCTTCACATTCATCAACTGATCCAGCATGGTTTCTAGCTTCAGGTTGTACTTGAAGTGCCTCACGAACTAGGTCAACAACTCTTCCAAAGTTGAAATGGATGAGCATGGCAATGCACAGTACCAATCCAAGGCTTTCCCAGCTAGGGACATGGCAAAGACACAAATGATAGTATGTGGCCATTGCTGCAGTAGCAGAGACTCAGACCTAAAGATGACAAGATGTGAATTGGAATCCCCCTCCCCATCATATTTCATAAAATGTGGGAGAGACATCCCTAGGGGTAATGTCAAATCAGGGATTGCAGGGCTGATAGGGTCATCTTGGTAAAAGTCCATGACTTGTACGGTGTCAGACCCAGTAGTTTTGAGGCATTTTATTTCCTCAATGAGAGTTTGGATGAGCTGAAACGCTTGGTCCAGCCTGAGTGATGTTGTATATGGTTGGGGCACCACGGAGGCTGTCCTCGCATGTGCTGTGGAAGGGGTGATGGTGTGGCCCATTGGAGGTACTGTTGGGATAACCCCCGCTAGCAGTGCCATTTGTGTTGTTCACCACCTGGCCGGTTGTGTTGTTAACGTGGAGATCGCCGGTTGGGCTGTTGAATAGACTGCTTGTGTCATCGACAGTGTAGACCATAGCCCCGTATTAGGCTATGCTAACTACAAGGCTTGGTGTATCTGAGAGTGCACGTAGTGAAACATCTACAACTGTTGTGAAGTAGGTAAAGAAGCGAATGGGGCCCACCATGTGGACGGGCTAGGGCCCACCATGTGGATGGGCCAGGGCCCACCACGGTGGATGGAATAGATGTGAATGTAGTAATAGAGGCAGAAGTCATGTATATTTGCGAAGGCGGTATGGTATGCACATGTGGCAGGGTAGCCACAGTTGGCATGTTATGTGCTATAGGAATAGGCTGTTGGATAGCCTGCAAAGGAATAGTAGCCACAAATCGAATAGCCAAAATAGGTGAAAGAGTGCGTTGGAATGCCGCAGGATTAAAGTGGCTACCCATAGCAGCTGCAGTTGCAGGTTGTAGCAGCGTAGGCATAATTATAAAGGGAGCGGTAACAGATGATGGCTTGGCCCAAAAAGACTGTGTAGGAGGGACAGGAGAGGGGTCAATCGGACCCCCATCATCAGATTGGGAATCAAGTTCCTCCTATCCATCCTGGAAAGTGTCATCTTGGTTGGAGGCTATGTCCAGTTGCTCCCTAAGCCTAGCCAACTAGATTAGTTGGTCCAAAAGCCTTTGGTATGCCTGTGTTAAAGGTAAACAAATGCAAAGAGTAGGAACAAATTCCTTCCCGTTGCAGTAAGAGAACTTGAAGCTATGTTTGTCCTCGAGTTCGTGTACGTCCAAGGGTAGATTGACTTGAACCTTCACACAAAGGAAACTATAACACTCATGTTGCTGGGCTAATCCCTCGAGCCCTTGATTTTGTATTCTGAGAGATTAGCATGTCTCCAGCATTGGGTTCAGTGGTTGTTCGACACCAGTAGTGCCTTGAATTGTAGTAGGGACTTTAACATTAAAGGTGACTTCCACATTGAAGGTATGGGCGGCATTAGTTAAAAAATCCATTGCAAGTTGAGTAATTTTGCAAAAGGTGAAAAAAGTGGAAAAGGAACAAAAGGGATAAAAAGCAACCTGAGAGAATGGCAACAAAAGCAGGCTTTACATCTTGTCAGATTCTCGAGGAATCATCAAGGCAACCGATCTGCACCACACAAAGAATAAATAATTGCAAGAGGGTGTCACTTTTACGCCAATGCGTGATGAGGTACAGAGCATGTGCAAGACTACCATAAGGTGAGTTTAGCTATCTGGAAAAGGCTTTGGGTCTCGCGGGGTCCTCGAGGAACTATCGAAGTGACCAACCTGTACCGTGCACGATGGGGTATAGAATGCATGCAAGACCGTGAGGGGGGAAAGTTAACTAGCAAACAAGAAGGCTTTATGTCTTGCAGGGCTCCAGGGGAACCGTCAAAGTGACTGACCTATACCACTAATGATGGCGTACAAAACACACGCAAGATTACCATAAAATGGGCTAGTTAACTAGCAATTGGAGGCCTTGTGTTCTGTAGGGTTCCCGAGGAACTGTCAGAGCAACCGATCTACACCGCGCAAAGTGCAAACAACCGCGAAAGGGTGTCACATTTACACTTATGAATATTAGGATGCAAAAGGCTCACAGAGTGATCGTAACATGCAAAAAACCCACCAAAAGGCCCTCCTTCTAGCACCATAAAACTGTTGCAACCGAAAATGTCGGTGGCTGGAAAATGTCAAGGCGTTGGTGGCCACAACAGTCTTGACCCTGTATCCACGGGATGGCCATTCTAGGAGTGTGTGTGGATACGGGGCACCCTGAATGATCTTGTTGATCAGAAAGGGACTTAATCGGCATTTCTATAGCCTTTTGCAATATATAATTTGAAAACGGGGCAAAAATGCGAAGTAGTGCTTGAAAGTAAATAAGACTGAAAGCAATGAAACACATAGAAATGAATAGGAAAGTATTGTAAATGCCAGCGCCAATCATCACCCAACAAAAAAAAGGGAGAGGATGCATCTGTTAATGCTACAAAAGACTACTCTACGCTCGGCTTCCCTAAGCCTAGGCCCCTAGCCTCTGTGCCTTCACCTGTACCTCAGAGGCAGGATAAAGGTGTAGAAATGTAGCCAGCTCCTCTCAGCGAGAAAAAGAACAACCCCCTGGCTGACATCATTCGACCTTGAGAGATTCGTCTCTTGGGACGAATGGAAGAAGATAAGGGGAATAAACAACCTGGCCGAGAGAAGAACCTCCTTGATGCGTTTACGCAGGTCAAACAGGCTCTGAAGTAAAAAAATATGATGCTGAGCCTCTATGACCTGCTCATGACATCCCAAGAACATCGTGAGGCTATGGTCCGCATGCTGACATCTATATCAGTGGATGAAAGCTTACCAGAGGAGGAAGAAGCGATACACGCTGTTATGTTTCCTTCCGAAGCTGAGCAACTTAAGCCCACCTCACTGACCTTTCATGACAAGTCCATCAAAGATGATCCTGAGAAAGGTCAAGTGACAACTGAACCCATGTTCATCACCATTTGGGTTGGTCAATATCGAATCCGGAGGGTACACGTGGACGACGGCGCAGCTGCAAATGTCATTCCTTATCCCATCGTGGATAGGTTGGGTCTGGTCAACCAGATCATTCCCACAACGACAACATGTGTAAAGTTGTTCAATGGAGCAAGGGTTCAGGTCAAGGGGACGGTGCGTATCGAGTTTGTGGTCGGGAATCAATTCCCAATGGATGCCACATTCTTAGTCGTCGAGGAGATGCCTGGCTTCAACTTGATCCTAGGGAGGTCCTGGTTAGCCCAGCTGAGGGTAGTTTCATCACCGATACATCAAGAACTACACCTACCCTACATAGGAGGGGAGGTCATAATACGTGGTGATGAGATCACCCCCAAGACCGTTAACAATGTTGAAGAAGAACGGGGTTCGGAGATAGAAACCTCGGATGATCAGACCAATCTCCAAATCCCTCAACAAGCCGAAATTAACGATGACGGTCTGGCCTGGGCCAACCTGCCATTTCAGGATGGCGGCATAGAGGAGTTAGATTGGAAAACCCTCTGCCCTTACGCAACACTGAACGTAAAGGCCATTAAGAAACAATTGTGAATTAGCGGTTGAGCTCAATGGCATTTACGCGCACTATTATGTTTTTTACCAATTATCACTGTTTGCGCTCAGCGGTTCGCTTTCATCCAACACATATTTATGCTATAGAAATTTTCAATGTTTACGCTTGCCATTCTTTACGCTATTTCATTTCCCTTACGTACGCTATTTACGTCTTCTGATCACTGTAGTCCAATTACGCAAAAATGTACATTACCATCGATTATGCTCTCTACACTATGCACCAAGGCCCGCAATGGCCTTAAACTAGCCATGGCCCGCAATGGCCTTAAACTAGCAATTCTATTCCATCGCCACATAACTTAGGTAAAATTGTTTACAACTACGCTTACTCTTTGCAGATACAAACACAAAAGACAAAAATCAAATAGACATTTAAAGACAAAAATCTTATAGCTAGTCTTTCAGTCATTCGCATAAACATTGTTGGCAACAATCGATAAAACCATGTGTAAATCACAATTACGCATCCCCTCTGATGCCACTGTCACCAATATCTCTCAAGTCCGGCTCTAGTCCTAATAAATCATCCTCTAGTGGGCCTTCTCTTCTAGGAAGTATTCCCTCATGTAAAATCCCCTCTTCATGAGGTCCTTGCTCTTGTACTGGCTCCACAGGAGGACGCTCTTCATCACTACGCCCCTCCTCTTGTACTTGTTCCCCAACTTGCTCGCCTTCTCTAACCTCTTCGGGTACTTAGATACAGAAAAACAAATTATCAAGATAAAACTTGACTTAGTCATGATTAAACTTACTTGCGATGGCCCTGCCTCTGCAGCAAAGGGAAGCTTTCCAAGCCGGCCCATAGGCACTCCATGATTGCATCCTCCGTCAAGTCAGACCACACTTCATCTCCTAGAGCAGTTCCAGCCTTCACCTTCCCTTTCTCTACGCTAGTCCAGCAAGGCGGGTCAGGAAAGAAAGTAAGGACTGTAGTCTCGCCCCTGGGGAGAGTCACCTCCCTTTCCAGGGACGTGCTTACAGTCACCTGCTCTTGAAACTTCTTGAAGGTCTCGGATGCCCCAATGACATCCAAGAAGACTCGCAAGGATTAGGCTTCAATGGCAGAATCACGATAACGTTGATGATAAGCGATACTTTCTTGCTTATACAAATTCTTGTGGTCTTTTTCCTTCTGCCCCCATTCTTGTACACTGGCGCAGTAGTCCCTCTAGTCTTGGCTTTTCTGAGCTAACAGCTCTATTTGCCTCCGCTGCTCCACCAACGCCCGACTAGTTTGCACGCTATTCTTGATTGCGATCCAATAATAGGAGTAGTCAATAACAGCAGTACGCCAGTCCTCAACATCCATTGCCCACGCCTGTAGGAACTCGCATCATGACTTTAGGTCTCTGACCTGTTTGGTCAGAGACTCACTCTTCTTGTCCAACCTCTGCATCCTTTTCCAGAGATTTTCATTTACACCCTTACTCTCCCACAAGGAGCGAGTTTAGCGTAACGCACATTTATGCATATCTTCATAAATGTGATGTGGCACGACTGCCCCATCAGGTGGAGGCTCCACTATGTCCAAATCAATGGGCTCCGTTGGGTCCCATTGAAGGCGAGCTCCTAACAACAAACATTATCAATGTATATGACACATTACCACTGTATAATAAAATAAACCTATTCTAGCTACAGCATACCAGCTACAGGATCGACGTGCTCAAGGTGCTCAATCATATCCCTGGCAACGCCTTCCATGAAGGCGAACTTATCAGGAAAATCTCCCCACGCTCTACTCGCCGCAATGGACGTGGACGCATCTTCTTATTAATAGAACTCTTCAAAGTGTCCAACACGCTCATTACCTCTAATAGTAACGGTGAGGAGGTCACCAACATCTTCTGCCTCCACCCTCTCTTCACGCACAAGAGTTTTTGCGTCGCTTGTCCCAACAGCTGGGGCCTCCTCACACCCAAGAATCTGCGCGTGGCCACCCTAACAGCTGGGGCCTCTTCTTCTAAAACTGGGACCCTTTCCCCACGACTTAATATCATTGCCCCTGTTTCAGGGGTCAGCCGCTCCATAACTTTATCTGGCCATATAACATAATACACTTAATACAATTCAAAATACCCTAAATAGACATTGCGTAATACAACCTTCAATACATTTCTTCCATGCTTACCAGGTGAAGGCTTACTCCGCTGAACTCTAACTTCCACAGTTCGACCTGTGCCACTCCCAGGCTCCACAGAGGCCTCGGCTAAGCGAAGCCTTTTACGCCGAGCTGAGGGCTCTACAATTTTTGCTGCCAAGCGTTTCCCTCATGAGGCATCGCCAGTGTAAGTGGGCATTATCCCGCCTACGCTGTCGGGGTCTCGCATTCGAGACGCCGCCAAATCCCTTGTCGTTATAGGCAGAGAATCTCCAATCCCTTCTGTGGGATCCTGTCCATGCGTGGTGATGAAAATGTGGGCAATCCAACGTCTGGATAGCTGGTCTCGGTCTTCCTGCATCCAGACCCCATTCTTTTGGATGACCAAGAATTCAGCAAAGCACCGAAGGCAAGCTATGAAGAAGGCATAATGCATGTTGAAACGAGACTCGAGCTTTTTGCGAAGCCTGATCATCTCAGTGCGTAGTCCCTCAGCAAAATAGCTTGCCCAATTGAACTGGGTCCCTTCTTCCAAAACCTCCCACATAATACGGGTCTGCTCTATGGAAAAGAACATCCCTTGTGAGAGCGTTTTGGGGAAATTACGGGCCCAAAAAAGGGGATAAATTATCTTGGCGATTTCTAGTTTGATGCTTTCGCAAGGGATCCCTTTAGGCTCCTTCTTGACCCCTACCCACTCCTCCAGCCACTTCTGGCAGTCGAGACTCCTCTTCGCCTTTTCCTCTATGGGGAGGCCATTAGAGGGGACGTCGAAAAGATCTTCAAAGAGCTGAGTGTCAATGTCAAAATTTACACGTACGTGATGCACGCACGTGCAAAAATGCTCCACCCTTTCGCTGAAGGAGTTGACCAGGGTTAGCATTTCACCGACAGGGACATCAGGAGTCGCGGCTAAAAATAAATGCATTAGCCTCACTTCTAGTATCTTGGAGACCACCGCAACTGGGGCCGCTGCGTGGCCAAGCCAGCATTGTGCATCCTTGATGTCACTGTAGCGGAAGAGGAGGGTATTCGCCTCGCGGCCGGAAATTGTAAGGGTAATCTCCCAGGATTCCCTGACTGAGCAATGTAAGACACAGGTCAGACAAAATACCATTACACAACATTCAAAATTTGCAATTATATTACACAACAATAGAATACGCAACAGTTTTACCAGGTCCAAATGGCAAAGGAAATGGAGGAAGTTTCCTCTACACGTCCACAACGGTAAGGGGAGGATCCAAAGTCCAATCGTCATGTAGCCACCTGAGATTCTGGCAATTCTCAAAAGTGTCAGCATAGTGGGTAGGATACTCATGAATGTCGAAGCTGATCTGCCCCATCATGCCAGCGCGTACATTACTAGTCGAGGTAAATGCCTTTATCACCGTTTCAGTCCATGACAAAGTATCACCATCGCCCACCAACCTATTTTCATGGATAAAAAACCTGTACCATACCACATAGGCTCATCTTACATTTTACAAAACTTAGAAAATAAACATATAATGAAAATATAGCCAACAAAATCACTTACCCACCTGAGTGGTACACGGTGCCTGGTGGGTTATGGAAGTAGGTCGAGACATGACGGGACACGAACAAAGTATTGTATGCGTGATAGCAACTAAACTGGGCCATCTCCCAGATCCAACTTAAGCACCTCAAACCTTGGGCACTAAGTTCTCGGTCCTGGGGACGGCAGGTATCGATGGCTCCGTCTGTCAAAAAAGCCAAAATTCCCTGTGCGGAACCCACTAACAGATGCTCCAAAATGGCACCAGCAATTTCTCCTGACAAATTAGACAATATAATAACGCTGCAGTTATGCAGTAAAAACTACAAAAACTCTAGCGCCCCCCTTCGAAACCATAAGGCCTTCCCATGCAACCGAGTTTGCGGGGGAGGGACGTTAGGCATGATCGGATTTATACAACACAAAACCTCAACGATGTCTAAAATGATTAAGACAAGCTTTAGCATAACACTATATAGAAAATGCAACAAAAAAATCAACGTCTATATTCACACTTGCATGTTTAAATACAGAAAACCTACAAATTACGCTTAGCCATTCATGCTGAAATCGCCTACACCCTTGTAATAGCGCAAGGTTTGTCTCCGACAATGGCGATAGATGCACCCCATTAAACCCTCATCTTAATGTGAGGTCCATAGTCTAAAACCCTCATTTATGTGAACAACATTACATGAGAAAACACTGCTACATAAAAAAAACACAAGTACACGAAGAATAGCCTACCGATTCAAAGGCATAGGGTCCCTCACTTCGACCACCGCCTGCGAAGCACGCTCCAGATTCTCTTGCACCTCGTCGATTTTAGTCAATTTTGCATTCTTCCTTTTCACTTTGGGTGCCATTGTCACGATTTCATAACCTTCATAGTTTCACACATTCAAGTCTTTGCAAACTACACACCCTAATCTTCTACTCCTCTTCCTCTCACTTGGTAACAGTTAGAAATTCAAATTTAATCTTACTGAAAACTACTTACTTATATGCAAAATTTAACCGAATTGATACCCGATTTCAGCGAGACTTGCCCAAATGTTGGTGTCAATATGAGCTGGAACCCGGAAATTAAGACATTAATTACGTCAGATATCGCACGTATTACGGTCCAAAACGACCCTAAACTACTGTAGCTTATCTCCTCGTAATCAGGTCTCATTAATTACAGGCTGTTCACAAACTTCAAAATTTAGTTACTTTTACACAGTAATGTCACGTCACGTCCTGTACACTAAACTAAGCGTTATTCGTTAAACACTTATCGCATCAAACTTAGCATCTTCCTAATCACTCTCGTATTTGACGATTTTGCAGGATAATTGACAGATGGACAAAATTTTGTCTGCACCACTAGTTTTAGCAAGCTCACACGATGAACTTATTAGAAAATTGGATCTCGCACTAATAGAAACTAACCTAGCCCTTCATGATGCAATCATAGCCACATCGAAAATATCTCTAGATTGGCCAGAGCAATCAACGCGCACGCTAGACCTGGAAGCTGGGGATGTAACCGAAGACCCACTCAACAAGGTCTCTGTGATTACGCATAGGGATGAGACTAAAACTCTCAAAGTTAGCTCTCTATTAGACCAAAAGGCAAGTGTTACTCTGTCAAAGGAGGGATGATGGATCGAAAGTACCCATCTACTACTTGAGTCATGCTCTATGTGCGTATGAAACGAGATACAACGAAGTAGAGCGTAACTGCTTAGCATTAGTATTTACACTCAAGAAGTGCAGGCATTATCTTTTCCGTAGCCAAGTTAACATCATCTGCAAAAATAACATCCTTAGGGCCATTACGCATAACCTATACGAAAGTAGCAAAATAGCTCGTTGGAAGGGTATCATAGCAGAATTCGATCTGTATTACATTGGCCAGTCTTCTACAAAGGGCCAAGCGATAGCCGACCAATTAGTAACATCTCCTATTGACAACAAGGCAACCATAGAGCCTGATTTTTTGGATGAACATGTACATAGTGTAAGCCATTTCTTAACAGGCCCCGAAGCAATGTTGTATTTCGACGGAGCTTCAACCGCTAGAGGTGGCAGTGCTGCCACCGTTATTATGCTATCACCTGAGGATGTGCGTCTTCATGCTTATCACTTGACCTTCCCCTGCACAAACAATGTGGCAGAGTACGAGGGGCTCCTCAGGGGATTACTGACTGCCAACAAACTCGATGTTTGACACTTGGTAATTAGGGGTGATTTGATGCTCGTCATCAATCAGATCACAGGAGTCTACACCTGCAAAGCTGTACACTTGTAGCCCTACTGCGATATGGCTAAAGATCTTCTGAAGTAATTCGCGACCATCGATGCTCAACACATGCCATGCACTGATAACACATTGGCCGATGCACTGGCTACACTGGCTTTGAATGTACCCTCACATTTGTTCGACACTTATCCTGCATTAATAACAGATTGTATAGGTCCTATCGTTCAGGCGGCACAAGTATCTTCTCTTCTCGAAGAAAGCATGCCAGAATGGTATGACAACATTAAAACTTACCTCTTACAAGACGAGCTACCACACGAATTGACACGCGCGCAGAAGGATGCAATCCGCAAGTGAGCTAGGCAGTACGTAATCATAGGAGACAGTACCCTCTGTAGACACTCTTTTGATGATGTGCTGCTTACCTATGTTAATAAAGACCAAGCACAGTGTATTGTTGACGAGGTTTATGAGGGATTATATGGGGGACACGTAGCACCACGGGCTATGGCTTTAAAAATTCGCCGCTTAGGGTACTACTAGCCACACATGGAAAAAGATTGCCTGACAAAGGTTAAAACTTGTGACACTTGTCAGCGTCATGCAAATCTGATACACGTGTCACCTACAGAGTTACATACAACTCAGATAAGATGGCCCTTTCAACGATGGGGACTAGACATAATAGGTCCCATCATGCCAAAATCTTCCGCAGGTCATAGCTTCATAATTACCGCAACTGAGTACTTTACAAAGTGGGTAGAAGCTATTCCTTTAAGGAAGATCACATCTCAACAGATCTACCATTTCATCTTAGACAACATTGTAACCAGATTTGGTCTCCTGATGACTATCGTGACCGACAATGGACCGCAGTTTAGTAGCACGGAAACCAAATCCTTTTGTGATAGCCTGGGCGTTAAACAATCTTTTTTCTCGCCCTACTACCCGCAAGCGAATGGTCAAGTTGAAGCAACAAACAAGGTCATCATCAACCTGCTCAAGAAAATGCTCAACAACAATAAAAGACGATGGCATGAAAAAATCCTCTATGTGCTATGGGCATATCTTACTACATGTAGGACAGCTACAGACAGTACACCCTATAACCTAGTCTACGGATCCGAGGTGGTGCTGCCCCTCGAGTTGCAAATTCCTTTACTGAGAATGGTCCTCTCCACGATTATAAATGAGGCTCAACACATCGAGTCTCGAATCATGGATTTGGACTCAGTAGAAGAGAAGCAGATATCGACGCTTGATACAATCGAAAAGTATCAAGACAAGCAGAGGCAGAAGCATTGTCACAATATTCAGCAGCGTCCAATCAAGAAAGGAGATTTAGTTCTCAAGGCCGTTCGCGAACCAGTAGGCAAATTCTCTGCAAACTGGGAGGGCCCTTTCTTGGTGACTGATGCATATAGCAACGGAGCATTCAAGTTAGTGGATGCCGACGGCAATAAGGTACCAAACCCTATCAATCATATAAATCTAAAATGGTACTACATATAGTTGCATCTCCAGTGTGAATACCAGGTATGGCAAAAATCGTCCACTATGACGTTAAACTAGCAACGAACATCCGCTATGACGTAAAACTGGCACACCCTTCATGCATCCGCCACGACGCTAAACTGGTACTGACCGTCCGCCAGGACGTAAAACTGGCAAGTTGCAACCGTCCGCTACGACGTAAAACTGGCAATGTTGTACAGGTCTGCCAAGATGAAAAACTGGCATCTTTTGCACGCATCTGCCATGACGCTAAATCGGCACTGGTTGTCCATCATGACATGAAACTGACAAAGGTAAGTAACCGTCTAATGAGACATAAAACCAACACAGATCTATCTTTGGGTCATGACATGAAACTGACATCCACAGCATGGTCTGCTGAGACTATAAATTAGCCCCGTCACTGTCTGCTACGATGTAAAACTAGCATTTCTCGGTCTGCCCAGACTTTAAACTAGGACCATGGTATGCTGAGACTTAAAATCAGTAATGACAGTTTCCCGGGACTTAAAACTAGGACTTACAAGCTGCCATCAAGCAAATCAAACGAGCGTAAGCATCTCTACACAGCCGCAAGACAAACAGGGTGGGACGTTGAGATAGCTCCAACGTCACTACCTCACTGGCATTCTGCTGATCTCTCGAATGTGTCGAAGGGCATACTACTGACCCCTCGGAGATACCGTTACTACACCCACTCCAGCGGTGGTACCTCTGAGAGGTTAGTCCCATCGCCCAAAGCCCCAAAGGCATTCCCATCAATTACGACTTTGGGGATCTCCACTCATCATCGCTATCAAGCCCTGGCTTCACAAATTCATCTGGCTGATCCTTTACATAACCAGTCAGGTGTGCCAAGTCTGATGATCTTTGGCGGTGATATGTGAGGCCGAGTGTCAAGGTCGAAGACTTTGGCCTTGTGCTATAGTTCCTCCTTCACGGCCCGATCACTTCATCTTGCCTCTAATAGCACTTGTTTCAACAACCTCGCTTACGACTCACATGAGCAATGGTATCCTCTATTTTCTCCTTTGGTTGCAGGTTACTTGCTTCGAGGATGTTGTTCAAAGGTGCGTTCATCTGAGCGGTGAGGTACAAACAACGTTTTGAAGTGGCTGCTCAGGTTAGCTTGTCCACTTAGGAGTGCATTCCTATTCCCCTTATCATCCTACTCTTAGCTCTTACTTTGCTTCATCCCTACCATCTGCTTCCTGTATGAAACAGCTACATACGCAAGCACCCATTTTCTACACTTGTATTGCAATCAAATCCATAAACTAGCGTAACGCAATTAAGTGTCATAGCGGAGATATCGCAGAACTGACGCACTGTGCTCCTTTTACAAGCATTCCTGCTATAGTCTGTAACAGACTGATGCGTTATGCTTGTCTGAAAGCATTCCTGTTAATATAAGTATGCATAAGTATGAGCATATTCCATAGTTTTGCCATCCTGACTCATTTGAGTCTTCCCCGAAACTGTTTCCTTCCAAATCATCCTATCTTCGATACCCTCCAGCCTTACCCTTCTATGCTGACAGGACAACACAGGAGTAGCCATCGATAAACGCTATTCAGACCTTTACCAATCCGGTGTTTCGTATTCTTTGTCGATGTTTTTTGGGCAAGTCCTCTAACCGTCAACAAAGAGGGGCCATTGAAACACCGTGAAAATTGTGAGTCGGCCTTAGGCGAAGATTCCCGATTCAAGCAAAAGTACATGATAGAATCTCAGAAGGGAAAACAAGGCAAGGTAAAGAGGCACGTGGCATCAAGACCTTGGTTTCCTTTTGTAGATTTCAAATCTTACTATATTTTCTGTTCTTACCCTACATTACGCAACGTAGCATAATGATGCATAGCATAACTTTGTTTAGCATAGTCTGGTATCAGAAGGCAACTTACTTCAATAGGTTTGGTGAAGTTTAAAGCCTAAGCAGCGTAATATGTGACTCCTCGTGTATTCTGCTAAGTCTTTTGCCCAAGGCCGAATTTACGCTCTGTTACATAAAGCATGCGTAATGAGCTTCAAAAAGGTCAAAGGCAGAGTCCAGAAGAAGTGCAACAGATCAACTCTTTTCCCCTTCCTGCAGATTGATCGCCTTACGCTCGTTACACAACGCAGCGTACAATAGCATAACTTATCGCCAAGTTAATCATTATTTACGCTTCACTACACTTGGCAGCGTAAACGAGCGTAAAGCAACTTGAGTCCATTACTTTTTCACTTTATTACACTCTTGCACGCGACGCAATGCATAAAAGCGTAATGTAGCCCAGAATCAGCTGAGTCATGCCCATTGTACATTTGTTATTCATACGCACAATACGCAGATGAGTGTGTTGTGTGTACTCATGAATCTTGACACGAAGATGGTCAAGTCAACGACGTTTTGAAAGGATTGAAACACGTGTCATCACGGCCATGCCCTCTCCACATACTGTCAAACCTATAAATACTCCAGTTGGCGAAGAGACAAAAAAAGGGGGGACACAAAAAAAAGAGAACACCAAGACAGAGAGAGAGACATAGAGCAGGAGAATAGAATTTTGGCAATCTTTTGGCAGCACTATCCTTAAACAGAGACAAGAAACATCTTGCTTGAGCATAGGCAGTAGGAGCGATTACCTCTTTGGCGAAGACACAACTTTCTCCATTGGTGATCGTCGGCGGTTTCCAGCAAAAACTACCTAAGGCAAAAGGAGCAGATCAGAGATCAAGAGATCATCTAGTGTGGTTTGTGAGTTTCTATTGGTCAAAAGCATTTGATCAATAGACTTCAGAACTTGACCTTCCTTGCATCCCATCTCTGGCCTACGAGGTAGATCGGACTCCATTCTGTATTTTTGCTTAGACAGTTTTTCCTTGTTATTTTGTGTCTGCTTTACACAAGGCAATCGGGGTCTCCCCAATGTAATGTGATATACAAAATATTCATTTTTTTGGGTCAAAGCCATAGATCTTGAAATCACATGTTTCTCTCATGTCTGATTCCTTTTACCATGTTAGCGTTATCATCATTATAATTCATCTGCATTGTTTTTCTCTCATTTTGTGACCCATCGAATCAAATCGTTCCACGCAACATCCATAATATCCATTGATTTACTAATTTAGTAAGTCCCTGTCTGATCGACAAGACCATTCAGGGCACTACGAACTCATTTTCTCTGGCATAGCCCTCGCACGGATCTGTGGTTAAGATTGTATACATGGATTTTATTTGGTATTTCAGCTACCGACATTTTCCGTCGTTACAGAAGGGGATCCCAATGCACACCTTGTTAAGTTTAGGTCTGAGTCCTTTATTTTGTAACAATGGGCATAGATAATCATCCATGTCTTTTCCATGTCTTTGTTCGGAAAAGATTTGGATTGGTACCATGTCGTTCTACTCTCCTCCATCCCAACCCTGCAAGAGCTTCTGACCCAGTTCGTGATGCATTTCAAATACAACTTGAGACCAGAGATTAGGCTAGATTAGTTAATGAGCATGAAGCAAGACCGACTAGAACCAGTCTAGAAGTTCATCTGACACTAGAGCTTGACTCTTAACCAAATCCACGAGCCCATCACGAAGGCCCATTTGCTGGCCATTTTTAAGGGTGTAGTGAATGACTTCATTAAGTCTAAGCTGTATTACCTCACTCCCCGCACTCTCAATCAAGCTTTTTCCTAGACTAAGAGCATACAGGATGTGGATAAGGCAAGAAAAGACCTAACTTACATTGCATACAAGAACACCTTCACTAAGAAGGACAAGGATAAGGCTACAACAGCCACAGTGGCCACTGTGGCAAACAAGGCCAAACCCAAACCTAACAACAACACTAACAAAAACAACAAGAAATCAGCTACACCTGCAGTTAACCCTATACCTAAATAGGACAATGCATCACAACTTCCCACATCCGCACCCGAGACAACTGCACTTCCCAAAGTGAACTTCAAGCATAAGGATCACTCGAAGTATACTCTGCTGCCTCTCAAGCCTTCAGATCTTCTGAAGCAACTATTGGCAGTGGGGTACATCCAACATAAGCAGATGTCAGAAGAGGGAACTAGGAAGCACCAACAGTACTATGAACTCCTCAGGAACCCCTCACTGGCTTTTCCCAATGAGCCCCCAGTTCCTAAGGGTTTCAAGCTAGAGTGATTTTGTGATTACCATCAATAGTGTGGTCACGACATAGATTACTGCATGGTGCTGAAGGACGATATTCAAAGGCTGATCGATTAAGGGAAACTAGTGCTAGACTAAAGCAATCTAGTACACCCTAAGAATTAATCCCTGCACATCTACAATGACCCCCTCAATGCCAACAATGTTGGCTACACTATCAACACCATTAGTGTTAAAAGTAATCCTAGACTACCCCAGTAGCCATTTGTGGTCCGTGTGCCTCGACGTAGTGCACCAGCACTACCAGTGATTAATCAAAGTCTGCAAAAACCTTTTGTCCTAAGAGTCCCTCCCTGAACACCTCCCCTTGCACCACCTACTCCCAAGGCATCCGCCCCTACACCTATTAGTAGAAACCCACCACCACCTTGCACATCGACACCGTTAGCTCCATTTGTTATCTGGGGGCCAAGCCTTGCAATAGCTCCCACCCCACATAAGGTAGCTCCACAGCCTTCTCGTCCTAAAAAATGAGAAGTGCACTTTGCTGGTGAGATGTCAAGGGAAAGTACCACCCTAGGTACTTCCAAGCCTATGTCCTCACCCCCTGCATCGACGTCCTCATTGCCGAGACATAATGTTGCTACACCCACACAGTCTTTACCACCTAGTCCAAAAGGGTTTGAACCCAAGCCGGAAACTATCTCCCCTTGGGACAAATTGGCTTGTGGGATGAATAGAAGAGGAGGAAGGTAGTAAACTGGAAAGTGGTCAAGACCTCTTAAGTGCTCTCACCCAGGTCAAGCAAGCTCTAAAATAGAAAAATACTACACTGAGCTTGTACGACCTAATCATGACATCTACCACACACCTTAAGGCTTTCGTCTGTGTGTTAACGACAATCCCTATCGATGATCCACTCAGTCATATTTCCTTCTGCACCTATAGAGCCAAAGCCATCCCAACTGACTTTTTGCGATGGTTACATTAGGGAAGACCCTAAAAAGGATCAAGTCGCTACAACACCTTTGTTCATCACAATCTGGGTCAGTCAACATAAGATCCAGAGGGTACATGTTGATGATGGTGCTGCTACAAATGTCAGCCCTTTCCCTATTATGGACAAGCTAGGTTTTGTCTAACAGATCAGATCCACAACAATGTCATGCTTAAAGTCATTCAATGAGGCATGAGTTGTGGCAAAGGGCATAGTCCATATAGACTTTTTGGCAAGGGACCAATTCCCCATAGACACAACGTTCATCATGGTTGAAGAGATGCCAAGGTTTAACTTGATCTTGGAGAGGTCATGGTTAGCGTAACTTAGGGTTGTCTCTTCGTCCATCCATCAGGAGATCCATCTACCCTATGCAGGTAGGGAGGTGGTAATCCATGGCGACGAGGTAGCAACATAAGCTATCAACAACATGGATATGGAACAGGGCTCAAAGTTCATGACATCTGAGAGTGAAGCCTCCATCTCTATAAACACTAACCATTCGGCCAGAGAACTGGCTCAACATGCCAGTTCAGAAAATGAAAATGTGTGAACTGAGTTGCCCTTCCAAGTAGAGGACAACGACGTAGGTGAAGGTTGAAGTAAATTTTCTTAGCCTTATGCCTCGCCTGCTCCACGATGGATCAAGAAGTAGCTATGCCTAGCATAGCAACCCCACTACTCCTTGCCCAGTTAGCATCCCTTGTACATTTACCACCTTTGTTTTTGCATTTATCCTTCTACGGTAGGTATTAATTAGCCTTCCTCTAAAATGTTAGTGTATCATCCCTGTAACACCCTTATCGGCCTAAAATGGCCTAAAACTATGCTATACCATGGCCCAAAATGGCCTAAAACTATGCTACGCTATGCCTCGAAATGGCGTAAAACTACGCAATGGCATGATGGCCTGAAATGGCCTAAAACTAACGATGGCCTAAAATGGCCTAAAACTAACGATGGCCCAAAATGACCTAAAACTACTAGGGGCACGAAATGCTACAAAGGCAATGGGAAAAAGCTAACAAGATGCAAAATGGGGGATGCAAACTACTTTGCTAATAGGTTTTGCAATTGGCTTGCCAACAACAAATGCCAACAATGCTCAAAGCTGCTCAAAATTGCCAACAACAATTTTTTGCCCAAGTTTGCCAAATTTTCCAACCCTTTGAGCTTCACTTGTCAGAGTATTTATAGGGCTAGGAACACTTGAAAGATGTGGTTTGGACACCACATGTCCTAGACCTACTAGATGTTGACGTGTTTGTGTTGCATGGGCATGCAAAGCTGATTGATGAGCCTGCTACACTGCAATTACACTATCAAAACTAGAGATGTTGGGATTAGGTGTGCCATCAATGCAGATAAGGAGTGAAGCACACTGATGTAGCATAGTCGCCTGGTACACTGTGCTATGCTGTAGAGCATAGCCATGTTAGCGTAGCGTAGCTACTTGCTACGCTATGCTATGCCCAACTACCTGCTACATCCTGCAACAAGTGTAGCGTAGCATGTTTTGCATAGTGTAGCTGCTTGTTATTCTGTGCTAAACTATGTAGCGTCGTATAGCATAGCCACCAGTCCATGGAAGAAATCTGCACTAGAGCTAATTGCAATTGCTAGAGGCCTTTGAAATGCTTTGGCTGGCTCTGCATGTTTGCTAAGCTATGCTATGCTATGTAGCGTATCATAGTGTAGCGGTTGGTCTTAACTATGATTTGAACTATGAGTGCTTGCCTAAAGATCATGTTGTCAATTTGCGGCATTTTCTCTTGTGCGACGTGAAGCTTACGAACTTGCTAATCCT
>MNCI01008217.1:0-18559 GCA_015680685.1 Gnetum montanum | reverse complement strand
CCACTTATCCCTTCCCTCTCCCCTGCGAAACTAATGCAACACTCTCAAGCATAGCTAAGTGACATCTTGGTGATCACCAAAGAACAATGTTAGTGTTTTGTCTTCCGTGGTGTTTCATATTCTTTGTCGATGTCTCTCGGGTCCATCCTCCAAGCATCAACAAAGAGGGGCCAATGAAACACCCTAAATTTTCAAGGCATTCTTGCTTCACTAGGTCCTTGGAAATCAAGCAGCATCGTGGAAGTTCTTCAGGAGATGGATGTTCTAATTTTAGACTGTTCAGTTCAACAAATTTTCTACTTCCAATGTTGACAGGCCTAACAGACTCTTCAGCCTACCCACCTGGGTAGTTCATCCAGCTGACAGTCTACTCAGAAGCGATGCGTGGGGTTGTTGGCGGTGCTTAGGCTACGCAAAATAGTTTAGTAAGTTTTCTAGTCAAGAAGGTTGCTACGCTATGTAGCGTAGAAAGCCTCAAAAAATAGTTTTAGGATGAAGTGCCAGGCTATGCTATGCAATGCAGCGTAGCATAGCGTAGCAAGGCCAAGACAGAAAGACCCAACTTGCTTAGTGATTTCAAATGCACCTAGCAAGCACATCCAGCCTTGCAAAACCAGTTGCTTCACTCAACTTCAAGTCTTTCAGCAAAACTCCTCGTACTAGAAAAGTAGCAAATCAAACAAAAATTAGGCTTCGTTGGCTGCTACGCTATGCTACACTATGTAGTATAGCACAGTGTAGCAATGATGCAAGAATGACAAAGGGCATCTCAGAATGCAGGATTAGCAAGTTCGTAAGCTTCATGTCGCACAAGAGAAAATGTCGCAAATTGACAACATGATCTTTAGGCAAGCACTCATAGTGCAAATCACAGTTAAGACCAACCGCTACACTATGATACGCTACGTAGCATAGCATAGCTTAGCAAACATGCAGAGCCAGCCAAAGCATTTCAAAGGCCTCTAGCAATTGCAATTAGCTCTAGTGCAGATTTCTTCCATGGACTGGTGGCTATGCTATACTACGCTACATAGTGTAGCACAGTGTAACAAGCAGTTACACTATGCAAAACATGCTACGCTACACTTGTTGCACGATGTAGCAGGTGGTTGGGCATAGCATAGCGTAGCAAGTAGCTACGCTATGCTAACATGGCTACGCTCTACAGCATAGCACAGTGTAGCAGGTGACTATGCTACATCAGTGTGCTTCACTCCTTATCTGCATTGATGACACACCTAATCCCAACATCTCTAGTTTTGACAATGTAATTGCAGTGCAACAGGCTCATCAATCAGCTTTTCATGCCCATGCAACACAAACACGTCAACATCTAGTAGGTCTAGGACACGTGGTGTCCAAACCACATCTTTCAAGTGTTCCTAGCCCTATAAATACCCTGACAAGCAAAGCTCAAAGGGTTGGCAAATTTGGCAAACTTGGGAAAAAAATTGTTGTTGGCAATTCTGAGCAGCTTTGAGCATTGTTGGCATTTGTTGTTGGCAAGCCAATTGCAAAACCTATTAGCAAAGTAGTTTGCATCCCCCATTTTGCATCTTGTTAGCTTTTTCCCATTGCCTTTGTAGCATTTTGTATTATTAGCTCTTGAGTCCATGATTGAGCATACGATTAGCTTTCTTTGAATGTTTTTGGTTACTTTCAGGATCTCTGTGTTTCCCAGCATCGCGCAACTAATTGTATCCACTTTGACAAAGTAAAGCTGTAATCTTGAAGTGGTGCATTTCGTAACCTTGGTTTAATTTATTCTCTTGCTTATCACTGCATTTTACATCATTTTCATTCACTCACATATAATAATTGATATTTTATGCTATAAATTTTGTTTTCACATTACATGTTTGCAAAATTTTTAGTGACACTAATTAAGTCCTTATCTGATTGACCAGATTGTTCAAGGCACCCCATTTCCACACAGCCCTCATGCAGATTCTGGGTTAAGACTGTCATAACTGATGACCTCTCGGTGTTTTCCAGCCACCAACGTTTTCAGTCGCTACAATGGGTGCACAACTAAATTACACAACAATAGAAAAAGAATTAATGCTAGTGGTGTATGCTCTTGAAAATGTTCATACACTATGTGCTTGGTTATAAAGTATTTGTGCATACAAACCATAGTGCCATCCACTTCTTAATGATTAAGTTGATGGTAAGCCCCCATATCATACAGTGGCTCGTGATCTTATAGAAATTCAATCTCATGATGGTAGATTAGAAATGGACTAAGAATGAAGTTGTTGACCACCTCTCTCGATTAAGATGGAATAATAAAGAGGAGGAAAGCCCACTCTCTAATCAATTTCCAAATGAACTGCTCTTTATAGGAGCAATAAATGACTAAGTACTTACTGAAACAAAATGATATGATGGCATCCTCACTTACCTTTTTACTCAAGAGATGCCATAAGGTTTGGACTTTATGAATAAATAATAGTTTTTTCATCAAGCAAAGTACTTCATGGAAATCAATGGACACCTTTATAAGGTATGCATTGATGGCCTAATTTATTGATGTGTCCCTAATGTAGATCAACTACGTGTTCTCTAGGATGCTCATGAAGGACCTTGCAGAGGCCACTATGCAGGAAGATGCATAGCCATAAAAATCCTAATTGTAGGATACTATTAGCCTATAATCTTTAGGGATGCCCACTAGTTTGTTTGATCTTGTGAACACTGTCAATGAGATGGTGGGATGACTACTTGAATGGAGGATCCTCAATAGTGGATTCAACCACTAGAGCCCTTTGACATATGGATCATAGACTTCATGGGTTCCATCACATCCATGTCCAATGGAAAGGCATATATCATTGTAGTAGTTAACTACTACACCAAATGGGCAGAAGTAGTAGCCATCACCGATTATGTATCATCCATTGCTACTAGATTTATACAACAAAATGTTGTAAACAGGTTTGGGATGCCATGTGCACTAATTTTTCACAATGGAACTTACTTTACAGCTGTCACCTTTTGAAAATTTATGCAACACTTGGGGGTTGAACATAAATTAACAACATCCTATCATCCACTAAGACAACGATTAGATAGAGGAAACTAATAGGGAGATTACAAAGATCCTAACAAGGATCACAAAAAAATATAGGAGAGACTATATCATAAAACTGAATGATGTCCTTTGGATTTATCACTCAGCATGAAAAATCCTTATTTTCTACTCTCCCTATGAGCTAGTGTATGGAAAACTTCCAATGCTTTCAATTCAATCCGATCTTTGTACACTCTCAATAGTATATGATTTAAATCTTGACCTAATTCTAGCACAAAAAGAAATATTGATCAACCTCAATGTGCTAAATGAAAATCAATTAGTAGTCCTATCTTTAAATGAGGTGCACAAGGCATTCAATAAGCAATGTCATGACCTTAAAATACAAAAAGTGAAATTTCAATCAGGAGATAAGATTCTCTATTGGAACCTCACACATGTACCCTAGAAGACCAAGTTCCAAACATTTTGGGAGGTACTTTATATAATTAATTAAACCTTTCACTCTAGGATCATGTTAATCTATAAGCCTAAGAGCCCACACAAAAAGTAGGTGGTCAACATTCAACAAGTGAAACCTTTCCTAGAGCCAAGACAAGCCAATGCAACTACCATCTAAATGAATGGAAAACCATGCTTTATTTTTTAGATATCCTCCTTTCAAATTAGTTAGGCGAGAGATGACCATCCATGCTAACCATCCACATGGCTCCTCAATTTTTCACTTTTCTATTTTACATATTTTTTATTTTACACTTTGTTGATTTTTATCCATTTTATTGATTTTTGCTTTACAACATCATTAGTATGTTTTTTCTTTCTCGAATATTTTATAATTTTTTATATTTTTTACTTTATTATGTTTATATGTGCTACTTTTCATTATTTTTGTTATTAAAAGTGCTTTATTACTATAGAACACAATCCCACTGTTGTTGTTTACTAATGATGGTTGCACTTAGTGTTATGGTTGTTAATGTCTGCTTTCTATTTTTAAATTCAAATGTCTGATAACTATGACATGGTTTATTTTTTATGGAATAGGTAGTGAGTCCATGACATCCACCCATCTACAAACTCTATGGTTTTCCTTGTTCTAGAAGTTTGAGATCCCTTTCATTAAAGAAACTTTTAATAAATTTGTTACCTTGGTAGTTTCCAAAATTAGAAAGGATTCGAAGATTTAAAAGGGTGTGACTTCAAGGGAACTCTTTACTCGTTGTACTCTTCTACTTACTTGGGTGCTTGAGCATTTTCATCAACTAATTACCATTCCATGTTCCAATAATAGAAAGTTAAATAAATTCTTTGCATGGTGTGGTTCCCATCCAAAATGAAAAAGAAGAAATGAAAAAAAGCACAAATAAAAACAAAACAAAGAAAAAGAAAGAGAGAGGAAAAGAAGAAAAAAATATTATGGGAATTCAAAGCACACCCCTTAGACAAATAAACAGGCTACAAGCATTAGTTATGGGACTAGAAAGACATGTTACCCATGCCTGAAGGCCCCCTTTTAACTAAGGCCCTATCTCACTTTCTACTTCTATTTTCTTCTCCTTGTGCAATGATGGTTGTTTTGTGGGATAACTCTTGTGTCTCAAGGGGATGGATTGGTCTTGGAGTGGTTATGTAAAGTCACTAAAAGATGTTGGTTTTGGTCTAGATTAAGGATGGATCTTCTCCAGTCATTTTAAACACAAACTCCATAAGACACTTCTTATGACCTCAATTTGGATTCCATCCCACCTTCTCAATCATCCATCTACGCTACCATAATTCACCTCACTACAAGTATCTGTGTTATTTTCAATGTCTTAGTTTGATGTATCGAAATTCTTGGATAGATTCTTTTGGGTTGGTCCTTAGCTTTTCATCACCATTACTCAAGTATGGGGCCCAGAGACTCACTACTTGAGGTTATGCAAGGGTAAAAAGGACATATGCCTACTATGGGGAGAGCCCACTTGCATATCTCTTGGTTTGGTTAGTTAAGTTCCTTACTTTAGAAATTACTACAATCATATCTTTCACATATTCCATTGTGTGTCCCACAAAGTGCTCCTTAAACTTTCATTAAAGCCATTCTCCAAATCATTTTCTAAATTTTTTATATTTATAGGCTTCAACACCCTCTTCTACTATTCTCATCATGTTCATGGATTTTTTGGCTTTCATTTGATCTCAATTTCATTCAAAAACTCCTTGTATTTTGAAAGTTTGACCAAAGTCAACAAAAGTCAATGGTGGTCAACAGTCATGTCAACTAGGCCTAGTCAACATAATGAAACCCAACGATGCATGTCAAAAATCCTATAAATACCACCATGGACTTTGAAATCTTTAACATTTTCTTCATAACAAGAGGAAAGTTTTTGCTATTTTTTAGAGCCCATGACTTTCCAACCGTTTGTCCAACTCACTTTGTTCTTTAATCCTGGAGCTACCAGAGGTAAGATCTTAATCATGGGGGTTGTAAACCTTAAGGTTTTTGATGAAATTTTTTGAAATTTTTTCTAACTCCCCTAGAGGGTTAATGAATACAATGATATGAAACCACAAAATTTTGAGAGTTAACCCTTCCAACACCCTCCAAAATGACTTATTAACATTAAAAAAAATAATGATAAAAATTTATTAAATTAATTATAATCACAACTTAGCCAAGTGTAACTATCCCAATAAGATAAGGTATCCCAATTGTTTCATATTACAAAACAATTGCTAACCTGTGCTCATGTTGTGATTATAGCTGGTGCCAAGACCAAAACAACTACAAGAGGGAGGACCCTCTCAAGTAAGAGAGAAACAACCTAGAATTAGAAGGGGCCAACAAGAACAATCCTAGGAGCCACTTGAGGCAACCCATGTAATGGGACCTCTTCAAGAGGAGCTCGAAGTGGAATCTGTTCAATAGATTTCTGAAGAAGTTCCAATAGAACAATCATAATGAGGGAAAGCACTAGGACCCATACCACGGCTTGAAGTCACACTAACATAATCCTACCTTGAAACCATTAGGCCTCATGAAATCCAACACTCAATTCTTCAAGAACTAAAATTTGGATCAATTCTAGAACATGCTCTAGTAGAGGCAAAAACACAATTGCAAACTTCTCCCATGTGGCCAATCATCACCTCTAGTGGGAAGTGGTACGTGGGAGAGACATACCTCTTCTAGAACAATAAAAGGGTAAGCTCCACAGTGAAGATCAAGGATATTCAAGTGTCCTACTTAGTTGAAGCTATCACATAGGTGCTTGGGTTGCCTGATATTGGGACATAACTAATAGAACTATCAACACAAGCTAACCCTAAGGCTAAAAAAAGTGGGCCTAACGATGTTATGGGGTCAAATATAAGTAATTTAACTTACTCACACTGGCTAAATGCATATACTTCAAGATAGTGGCCTATCACCTCAATCTAATGGTGAGGCCCAACAAGGTCACCACCTTTTTTTCCCAAGCATGCATCACTCTAAGTGGGAGATTTTCAGCAAATCTTCATAATTGATCTATTTAGAGATCAAGAAGCACTTCAAAAAAATGAACATGGAAGGAAGACCCTACCTTTTCCATGCCTCATTTGGAAACTTTGCAAAAGGAAAAGAATTGTCTACTATGCAAATGACATGATCAAGCATGCTCCTTTGGCCTTAGGGTCTAAAATAATTAAGGACAAGGCACTTGCCATGACTAAAGAAGGGGAGCAATAGTCACCACCTTCACCACCTACTCAAAAAACAACTCTAAATGACCATGCAACCATTAAGCACTTGTGAAAAATTTGAAAATAGCTCTTGCATGAGAGGGAGTAGCATGCAGGAATGAGTGGTGGAGATCCATCTATATATCGACCTACGATGAGTCACCTTAATGAGGTAGCTCAGAAAATTAGCCATATGAAAAGATGTGGGCCAATATTCTTTACCCAAAGAGTGTAGTTGCCTATGAGGTCAGATCCTGATGCCCAAGAGGTGATAGTGTCTTTATCTCAATACCATTTATTCCTAGAAATCTCTATCTACACTTCAAGATGTGCAGACATCTGTAGACACGATTAGCAAAAAATTAAGTACTGATTAGCATGAAAAGTTGTTGAACTGACTAGTGGGGACTAGGAAAATGATTTTAAATATCTTTGATTTTTTGAATAACATTACTAGAACCCAATTAGATCTATTGGAAATAAAGTTCAAGTGCATCATCTTGGAAGTGCAACTTGAAATGGCCCAAGCACAAAACCAATGCTTAGTTGCAGAAGTTGCTGAACTACATGCCCATTTCACTAATACTACACTCCTTAGCCTAGCAATAACTAGAGATGAAGCTTTTCAATAGCTTCAAGAATGACTAAAACAAGGTAAGGAGGAAAATATGATGGCCATCTTCAACCATTCCATAGCAAAAGAAAAAACCTACTTAGTTCAGAAAATAAGTTACTAACCGTAGAAAATCACCACCTATGCAATGTTGATGCACAAAAATAATAGATGTAGGAATTCATTCATCAATAGCAGGAACAACTTGCCAAGGTAAACATAGAATTGAGGAAATTGGCCACAAAAAATCATAATTTGTCTATGGAGAAAGTTTGAGCCTTATGCTACAAATCTACCATTAAGATTACCACTTGAAAAAATGAAGCTTTGAAATTTAAAAGAGTTAGGAATCATTATAGAGACCAGATTGGCCTATATAAGGGAGTGAATGAGAAGAATATTCAAATGGCTAATGAAAAAGTAAAGGAGGCCCTCAAGCAACTCCAGCAAGGAAGAGAAGTGTGGAAATCCATCATTGATGAAATAGATGCCTATAACACAATAGAGGTTCTCCACGAGTTTTGATCATGTTGCAAGTTTTTGCGGCCCATGACAAGTTTCTTCTTTTTGATTTGTGTCTTGAACACTGCTCTACTTACGTTGGTCTTCTTGGTTGTGGTTTCTTTTAAAGGTGCTTTCTTCAGTTTCATCACAACCTTTAGCTCTTTCTTCTCCAGCGTCATTGTAGCTCATCTCTTCATTGCCATTGAAGATTTTTGTTCATTGTTGTTTTCAGCTGGACACTTGCGTGCATGAGATTCTTTGGTGTCCGACCCCTCATGTCCACCATTCAAACATGAGGGTTCCCCTAAACCCTAGACACCCTTCGGCTTTGTCAAAAGATCTGATTTGTTGAATGCTTCATGTTCACTTTTGAAATACTATTCTGTAATAGCTTTTTTAGTACATCATCCCACCCCCATCTTGCCTATGGACGTACTCTAATTTTAAATAATGGTGGTTTTTATAGTTTTAGAAGTTGGAACCTTATTTATACATGTACTAGCATGTTCATTCCCTTACCTTTGCAACTTCGGCTACTTGGCCACATTGCCTAAACAGACTGATGAGGGGTGCAAGTCCCCAAAAATGTTTTGTGTAACAATAAACATTTTGCAATGCTTTAATATTTCTATTACTTTCTGTTTAATAGTTTTCTTGTTTTACAGTTTCTATAGTATTTCTCTCAGCCTCCCCATTCTTTTCCTTGATGCAGAAGATCTCTTCAAAAATTTTAAGCTCCAAAAACATTTCTCTCTATCATGCTGCCTTGGAATTGCTAAGCCTTACTTGATAGTGTCTTTTTCTATTCTTTGGATTCTAACCATTTTCAGATTTTTTTCTATTTCTGGTTAGGTTTTAATCCTTTTGCAAGTTCTCCACAGGTTTTGATCGCATTGCAGGTTTTTGTGAACAACGACATGTTTCTTCTTTTTTATCCGTGTCTTGACCACTGCTCTTCTTACATTGGTCTTCTTGGTCGTGGTTTCTTCTGAAGGTTCTTTCTTTAGTTTCATCACAACCTCTGGTTTTTTCTTCTCCAGTGTCATTGCATCTCATCTCTTCGTTGCTGTTGAAGATTTTTGTTCATTGCTATTTTCAGCTAGACACTTGTGTGCATGACATTCTTTGGTGTCGAAACCCTCATGTCCACCATTCAAACATGAGGGTTCCCCTAAACCCTATACACCCTTCAGCTCTATCAAAAGATCCAACTTGTTGAATGCTTTCTATTTGCTTTTGAAATACTATTTTGTAATAGTTTTGTCAATACATCATCGCACCCCAATCTTGCCTATCATAAGTGGAGCCTACTCTAATTTTAAAGAGTAGTGATTTTTCTAATTTTAGAAGTTGGAACCGTATTTATACATGTACTGGCATGCTCATTCCCTTGCGTTTGTAGCTTCAGCTGTCTAGCCACATTGCCTAAACACACTGATGAGGGGTGCAAGTCCCTGAAAACGTTTTGTGTAACAACAGACGTTGTGCAATGGTTTGAGCTTTCTATTACTTTCTGTTTAATAGTCTTTCTATTTTACAGTTTCTACAGTATTTCTCTCAACCTCCCCATTCTTTTCCTTGATGCACGAGATCTCTTCAAAAAATTTAAGCTCCAAAAAATTTTCTCTCTATCTTGCTACCTTGGAATTGCTGAGCCTTGCTTGATAGCGTCTTTCACTATTCTCTAGATTCTAACCGTTTTCAGATTTTTTTCTATTTTTATTTAGGTTTTAATCCTTTTGCAAGTTCTCCATGGGTTTTGATTGTGTTGTAGGTTTTTTCGGACCATGACATATTTCTTCTTTTTGATCCGTGTCTTGACTGCTTCTCTACTTACGTTGGTCTTCTTGGTTGTGGTTTCTTCTGAAGGTGCTTTCTTCAGTTTCATCACAACCTCCGGCTATTTCTTCTCTAGTGTTGTTGTAGCTCATCTATTCTTTGCTATTGAATATTTTTGTTCTTTGTTGAAACACTTGCATGCATGACATTTTTTGGTGCCAAACCCCTCATGTTCACCATTCAAACATGAGGGTTTTCATAAATCCTATACAGCCTTCGGCTCTGCCAAAAGATCCAATTTTTTGAATGCTTCATGTTCACTTTTGAAATCGTCCCATCCCCATCTCACCTATGACAAGTGGGGCCTGCTCTAATTTTAAAGAGCAGTAGTTTTTCTAATTTTAGAAGTTGGGACCCTATTTATACATGTACTATCATGCTCATTTCCTTGCCTTTGTAGCTTCGGTTGCTTGGCCGCATTGCTGAAACACACTGATGAGGGGTGCAAGTCCTTGAAAATGTTTTTTGTAACAATAGATGTTGTGCAATGCTTTAATCTTTCTATTACTTTTTGTTTAACAATTTTTATGTTTTACAGTTTCTATTGTATTTCTCTTAGCCTCCCCAGTCTTTTCCCTAATGCATGAGATCTCTTCAATAATTTTAAGCTCCAAAAAATTTCTCTCTATCTTGCTACCTTGGAATTGCTAAGCCTTTCTTGACAACGTCTTTCACTATTCTCTTGATTCTAACCATTTTCAGATTTTTTTTCTATTTTTGGTTAGGTTTTAATTCTTTTGCAGGTTCTCCATGGGTTTTGATCGCATTGCAAGTTTTTGTGGACCACAACATGTTTCTTCTTTTTGATCCATGTCTTGACCACCAAACTACTTATGTTGGTCTTCTTGGTTGTGGTTTCTTCTGAAGGTGCTTTCTTTAGTTTTACCATAACCTCTGGTTGTTTCTTCTCTAGTGTCATTGCAGCTTGTCTCTCTGTTGCTATTGAATATTTTTGTTCGTTGCTATTTTCAGCTAAATGCTTGCATGCATGACATTCTTTGGTGTCAGACCCCTCATGTCCACCATTCAAACATGAGGGTTTTCCTAAACCCTATACACCCTTTGGCTCTACCAAAAGATCCAATTTGTTGAATGCTTCATGTTCACTTTTGAAATATTGTTCTATAATAGTTTTGTCAGTACATCGTCCCACCCCCATCTCACCTATGACGAGTGGGGCCCACTCTAATTTTAAAGAGCAACAGTTTTTCTAATTTTAGAAGTTGGGACCCTATTTATACATGTACTGGCATGCTCATTCCCTTCCCTTTGCAACTTTGATTGTCTAGCTGTATTGCCTAAACACACTAATGAGGGGTGCAAATCCCCAAAAACATTTTGTGTAACAACAAACATTGTGCAATGCTTTGAGCTTTCTATTACTTTCTATTTAATAGTTTTTCTATCTTACAATTTCTACAGTATTTCTCTTAGCCTCCCTATTCTTTTCCTTGATGCATACGATCTCTTCAAAAATTTTAAGCTCCAAAAAAATTTTAAGATCTACTTGAAGGAGTTGCAAATTAAAGAAATGATAGAGTACATGGAATTGGCCAATTTTCACTATGCAAACCTGGCAATGCTAACTATCAAGCAGTTATAGTCAAAACTCAAAAATAGGTGGCTAGCTTGTACTTGTTATACAAGGCTGAGTTCAAGCATCATAAGGACACCAACCAAAAGCTTGTGATAACAAATGCTAAACTTGAAGTTCTCAGGGCACAATTCATGGATCAATGATCAACTACTAACAACTTGGCCAGGAGAATGAATGATTACCAGGAGCTAAAAGATGAAATCAGAGTGTTTGACATCAAGTGCAAACAATTTGCTACCTAGTTCATCAACACCAAGGAACTATTTTCAACAATTCCATACCTTTCCAATTTTGTAATGAAACTCAAGGATAAGTTTTCATTCAGTTGTGGGGGTATGATAAGTCGTGGTCGGCTACATCAACAAGGCCTCATCAACTAATCCCCGTTGACTGGGCCCTGTTGACATGGCCTTATTAACACATTATTTCATGCATCAACATGGCCCCATCAACATAGGGTTCATTTTTGCTTATAAATACGTGCTCACCAACCACATTTATGACATTAGTCAATCATAGTGTAGTGAAGCTCTTGTAGTTTTTCTATTTAAGTGTTAGAATATTTTCCCAAGTACCCGTAGCAAGAGTCATTAAGTGTATGGATCTTTATTCAAGCACTACTATACTTGAGGATGATAGTGTTTGCAACAATAAAGACAAACTTCTTGATAAATCTTGTAGCATTTTGGATAATTTAAATGTCTCATTTATGCAATTAATATATTTTTAGTTATTTATTCTATATTTGTAAGTAATTAAGCTAATTAGGTAAGTAAGCGAGATAAGCTAAATAGATTAAATACATAAGTACGACTGCTTCGAGCATAATAAGTACTTGCTTGGTAATCTCAATAGTGTTATTTCTTAGTGCACCTAGTAGCATACTGCTTGGTAACCTAGCAATGGATACATGGGTTTAGGTCATGTACAACAAGTGGTCCCAAATAATTATGTTAGGACTAATTGAATAGTAGTTAGCTCATTAGATTAAAAATAGGTATTAAATTACTTTATTCTTCATTTTATTTATTTCAAGCACCAAAACCATAAAACATAAAATGATAAAAATCATATGCCTTGATTACACTTAACCATAGCTTTGAGCTTCATAAGTGTAATTGGGAAAACAATGAATGGCCTTAGGGAAAGAATCAAGAGATCACAAAATTTGACCAAATCAAGCATGAATGCTTTGTGATTTGTATGGTTGTGCATAGGGGTATCTCGACCTTTCATTAGCTAGTTTAGATTATCTCTCTACTTTTAGAGTAATTAGTTAAATATTTTAATAGTTTAAATATGTTAATAATAATAAAAACCATTGTTCATCCTAGTCACACTTAATCATACAAATTAACCTCACACAAGTGTGATTAGAAAGATGATTATCAACATCTTAGTCCTTGGTTATCTAAGGCATCTATCTAGTCCTAAGTCCAAGAAATTTAACTAGATTATGCATGACTATTTATGATTTATATGGTTAGTTGTAGGATCTACTCTACCATTCATCATTGATGCCACTACTAAGGACTTTGATGTTAGTATTTTAGATAATGAGGATCAGATTGCTATTAAAACTTAACATTATTTACCATTTACTGATGAGTCATGGTTTGCTGCATCGACTAGGCCATGTTGACATGGTTTGTTGTGCCGAATAGGCCCCATCAACTAGGCCCTATAGACTAGGCCCCGTCACCTGGGCCAGGCCCTGTCAATGTGCTCTATTACATTGACTAGGCCCCATCGACATAGCCCAAAAATAAAATCTATAAATACACACTCATAGTCATGTTTATGTCATTCTTTGGTCAATGAAGTAGCCAAACTCTTGTAGTTTTATTCCGTAGTCTAAAAGAATAGTAAGTGAGTGCTTGTAGTGTGGATCTAAGTTAGTTGTATGGTGCCTTATTTGAGTGGCAATGTACCTAGACACATTCCATGAATGGCAATGAGATCAAGATTGATTCTTATTCATTGTAGCACTTTGACTTATATTAAATTTACTTTCCATGCAATTTACATTTCATGTACTTAGTTAATATTTACAATTCCATGCATGTTAATAAATTGGTGAAATGAGCATGAACAGTTTCAAGCATAAACATGTATTTGCTTGGTAATCCCAATAGAATTATTGCTTATTTCACCCAATAGCATAACATTTGGTAATCCCTGTAGTGGATATGTGGATTTAGGATATGTACAGCAAGTCGAGAATAGACACTCATCACCCATAGGCTAGTTTAGACTTTACTTTTTATTATTATTTAGTTTTAAAAAATTATTTCTTTATTATCATTAAGAGTAGCATAAGGCTGAAACAACATCAAGAATCATATGCCTCACTTTGGACTAAATCATACGTGATAAAGCTACCATTGGTCCAAGTGGGAAGATAGTGAATTGTGATCAAGGCATCTTATGCCATAACTAGTCCCATCCATATAATTTGACCAAATTGTGCATGAATGCTTGTAATTCATATGGTTGGGCATAGGGGATACCTTGCTACTCATCATTGGTGCTATTTCCAAGGATGGTGCTAGTTATCTAGATTAGTTATATCATACATGATCATTGTAAATGCATTAATGAACTATCTTTGGGAAAATACTAAGTCACAGACATCATACACCAACAATAATGTGTCTTTTGCAAGGAAGCAATAATGCATTGTATGAAGAGAATATTCATTGAAGAATCGATGAGATATATATTGAAGAAAATTAGAGTGATCAACCTCATGCAGGGGATTCATATGTTCACAGTCATCCTAACTATGCTAAAGAACTACATTCACCTAAGGCAGACAATCCTATAGGAGATGAAGTAAGTCCTAGAGTAGGGGAGGCCTCAAGGCCTAGGACCTTCTCAAAAGCTGAAAAAGATAAATCAAGGGACCATGTGGAAAATCATCGAAGCCATGGCAATCCTCCTAGTTTCTCATCTTCCTCTTCCTCTTTAATGACTATTTTTGATGAAGATGAATGTAGGTATAGAGACAAAGCTCTACTATGGGGTCAAAATAAGGGTAGAAATCAAAACCATGGGAAAAATTAAAGACCTCAACATGAACACAGCCAAAACCATCACAATTTTGTAATAGAAATAACAATTTTCACCAATCCATGTCCAATGATGATGAACCCTTGTTGGCCACTATGAGCTTGATGTAAATCATAGAGGTAGTTAAGATACCCCATAGGCTTTGTAGGGAAAGTTGCATAAAAAGGCTCGATATGAATAATAATCCTAAATTTGTGGGAGGCTATGATTATGATCCACAACATCACTTACAAGCCTTCCATGATGCTTGTGCCTTGCAAAATATCAAAAATAAGTTGCAAAAGCTTAAGATCTTCCTTAGGACACTAATAGACAAAGCTGAATTATACCTTATACCATTGTTGAATGTTTAGGCCTAAAAAAACACTTGGAACATCATTGTAACCAAGTTTCATCCACTAGTGGTTCACAATGGTAGAAATTTTTAATGAAAAATACCAAACCTATGTAAGAGTGTTCAACCTAAGAAAAAAAATCCAAGGGTGGAAGCAAGAAAATCATGAACCCTTGGATGTGGGCTTGGATAGATACTATTCACTAGTACATAGATGTCCTAGCCATGATTTTTCTCAAAAGAAGAAACTTTTCCACATCATAGATGGGCTTCATAATGAAATGAGGGAGACCCTTGGGATGTATGCTCAAGGTTGATTATACAAACTAAAAGCCCATTAGATACAAAGGCTAATTGAGCAAGTGGTAAAAGAAGAAGAAGAGCTATGTAAATGAGAGAATGTTGAGAAATATCTTTAGGATCCAACTCTTCAAAATAAGAGGATCCATATCTATGATGTGGAAAAAGAGGTAGCTCTTGATGAGGTGATTTCACAACAAACCTTGTCACTACAATAATCTCTTGATGAACTCCAGGCAAGGCTAGATAGGATGTAAAAATGGATAAATGAAAAGGCTAAAAATTTTGTAAAAACTATAGAGGATAAGGTAACACAAAATGAATTAGGTGATCACAACAAACTGAGGAAAAAGAACTAAGAGATAGGTAAGAACACTGATCAGCAAAAAGGGAAAATAACTTTAGAAGAAGAGGCTATAAACTCAACCACTGAATAAGATGATGGATATGACATCTACATATATGACCATCTAAAGGGCTATTTCTCATTCATGTTACATCTACATGAGTATTGTACTTTTTCATTGAATCCCAAGTTCATACAAAAGCAAATGCCTAGGAAATTACCTTTCTCACAAGGTAATTATAGACAGTCCTACAACCAACCATACTATCCTAGTGGGAGATCTTATTAGCCTCAAAACTACTATTAACTTCAATGGAAAAACCCATAGTTGTGGGGGAGTCCATCACCAAGCCAGCCCTACCCGTACTACTAACCTAAACTATACAGATATTATGTTCAACAACCTATTTCTCCAACTAGTTCTACATCCTCTACTTCAAATTGCTACTGCCACTCTCCTAAATATCATCATGATATGACATCTTCTAAAGCATAACTACCTCACACCTCTCATCCTTCATCATATCCTTAATATTTCCATACTTCCCTCCATCATATATCACCACCAACAACATAGGAAGGCTCAACACCATGACATCAATGAGAGAATGTCACTTATGTTGTGAACATACATAGAAATGATAGTGCCAGTAGATCTCCATCACAATCTCATAAATGCCCTTTCTTTAGGATGGTTCCCACATGTAAGGATAATACTCATGGACCTACTAACTCATCCAAACCAGCACAATGTCAATCAAGTACAAAAACCTTCCTTTCATGGCCAATATCTTTTAATCCTATGCAAGGGCCAACATCTGTCATTACTCCAACACCTAATAGAAGTTATGAATCTAGCATTGTGAAGAGACAGAAGAATCCATGAATCACTACTAATAGTAAAGGATGCAATTGTGGGCTAGAAATTTAAAATATTAACACAACCCACAACAAAGCTAAGGAACAAGTGTGTAAGCAAAAATCAGCCTACGAAGTAGCCATTAAACTAGAAGACATCTAGTGGCTTGAAAATGAGAATGTAAAATTATTTTAAAGATGTATGAAAGAAATTAATTCATTTATTAGTCCTAGACTTAATAAAAAAAACCAAATAGAGAACATAGACACAGATATCTTACATTTTCATTATACACCAAAAGAGGATATTAAAAATGAAGACCCAAGAATTAAAATAGAAAATCAAGAATAAGAACCAAACACATCTGCATCCCCTAAAATAGAAATACCTTCAATTCCAAATGAAAATACATCTCCAAATGATCCAAAAAATACTATCACCAATGTTAGATCTACTACCACATGATTAATTAAATTAGTAACAGTGATAGATGGAAAACCATTGGTGTATAGCTAGGGGATTATGCAATCCATCTCCTGATGTGTGGCCATAAGATTAGTCATGTAAGATATGATCCATCCTTGTTCAAAAACTAATAAGTGTTTTTCACCTTTTTATTTTTACAATTTCTTATCATTTTCCTGCTTCTTCCAAAATTTTCTAATTCTTAATATGTTTTTCATCTCTTAATATTTTTCTCTTTTCTTGAGTCATTTCCTTTATGTTTTATGATTGTCATTTATATTTCTATTAATAATATTTCCAAGTCATGATGCAAAAGTCAATGCTATGTGTTGGGTTTTTGTGCTATGCTATCAAAATGATTGGGTAAGTAATTGTTTAAAGCAGTGAGACCACCTCATCCATCCATCCAGTTCTTTAAATAAAAGGTCCTTTTCATGGAAACAATTTGGTTCTTCTTTCATGAAAATTAAATTAATCAATGATCATTATACCTTGAAGAAGGAGGGAATGACCAATTGGAAATGGTAAGGGTGTGACCTCAGGGGGACTTGTTGGGTTTTCATCTTATCTTCCTTCATGTGGTTTATGAATCCTCTTGGAATGTATCATCACTTCTCTATAAACTAATAATAGGAAGCTAAAAGTATTTGCATGGTATGGTCCCATAAAAAACAAAAATAAAAAAATTCAATCAAAAAAAGGAGGAAGAAAATGAAAAAATTTTAATAATGAGCTACAAGCACTGATTATGGGGCTAGAAAGGCATGTTACCCATGCTTGAAGGCACCCCTCTAACTAAGGCTCTTTCTCTCTTCTTCTCTTTTCTTCTCTTTTTGGAGTGATGATTGTTTTGTGAGGTGGTTGTGGACTCATGGTGGTTAGTAGGATTGAACACATCAATGCAAGGTTATTGTTCATGGCATGGACTTGGTCTGAACTAGGATAGATAGGTATTCTAATCATTTTAATCACATTTATCACAAGAACCTATTCTGAACATGTACAAGTACCTTATATCCTGATCTTTGCAATTCTTTTTCATTCCATTATTCACCTCACTACTACATGCGATTATGAGCCTTTTGGTTTTGTGTACTATAATGCAACATCCCAACCACAGTAGTTGTGTGTTGTTTGGAACAAAGGCATGATCCACATTTAACTTATCGAGTGCCCATGAACATCTATAGAAGCGGTTATGTAAGGGCATTATGGTAGGAGCCTACTTTAGAGAGGACCAACCTGCATAACTTTTGTTGATCATGGCTTTGAACTAACCTTCACATCTTCCAAAACATCAATGAAAATTTCTATAAATTTATGCATAATTTTGGGACTACTTCTCATCACTTTCAATTACTATTTTACCTTTTTCTAGTTTTCCATTAAAATATCCTTCAAGTTCAATATTTCTTAGCCATCCTCTGAATTAGACCTTTGGTTTCAATTGTTTGAAAACTTGTGTGCTTCCAGAGTTACGCTTATTAGTCATGGGGGCTAGGGATGTCTACTTTGAAAATTTAAAATTTTTCTAACATCCTATTTTTGAACATCATGGTAACTAATAGCAATTAATCAAAATAATGTAAATAGCTTGATGATTTTAGTTACCTCATAGCCTTGGGCACAGTATGCTATCATCATCTTCTGCTTAAATGAAAACTAAGGGATCTGAAAATGGTTAATTATTAAGGAAAATCTACCAAAACTAATGTTGATCATTTGGTGACTACTAGTTATGCTAAATGAAATGACCAAGGAAGAAGGTCTTTTTCTAGGCATGGAAATGAAGCCAAGAGAGTTACAACAAAGGATATGCCCATTGACAAATCGTAGCACATACAAGATAGTAGCTCAAGAATTGCATGTTTGCTAGATCCATGGGACA
>MNCI01008215.1:40989-53868 GCA_015680685.1 Gnetum montanum | reverse complement strand
ATGAGGGATTATCATCCCATAGCTACACAACGTATGAGGGACTTAACGCAGGAGAGTCAACATACACTATTGAAGGGCAAAGGTCTGCACGTCCTTAGCGAAATAGTAGATGAGGGGCCCATTATCACGAGTTCTCTAACAAATGATGTTTCCCCTCCTAACGATGGTGAGGAGGTAGGGTATCAGAACCTACGATCAATGATACATAACACTGGTTTTGATCCCCATGAATGCCAACTATTCATAGAGGGAACAACAACTCATAATAAGGACGGGCACTTAGAGTGTCACCATGATCGGGGCCGAAGCAGCTGAAGAGAAGGAAAGAAACATCGTCATGGCGATGGTTCACCTTCTTCTTCCCCTTCATCTCATCACTCACCCTCTCCTTCCACATTTGGGTGTAGCCATCATGAACATAATGGTGAGGATAGAGGTAGGAAAGACAAGAGACCTCGACGGGAAAGTCGAGAGAGAGGACAAGGGCAAGGATGTAGGGAAAGTAGGGAACAACAAAGACATCATAAGTGTCATGAAAGAGATGATCATGAAGAGCCCCTACTTGCAACTCAAAGTATGCTTGACATAACGGAGACAGTAAGAATTCCAACAAGGCATCAAAAGGATAGTCAGATCAAACACTTAGACATGAGAAATATCTCACGCTTTGAGGGGGATATAACTCAGATCTGCAACATCATTTATAGGCATTCCATGATGCTTGTGCCTTGCATAATATAGAAAATGAGTGGCAAAAACTTAAGTTGTTCCCCAGGACACTCACTAAAGAAGCAGAGAGTTGGTATCGGTCCTTAGAACCGGAAACCATCAGGAGGTGGAGGACAATGCTAGAACTCTTCAACGATAAATATCAGATGTACTTTAGAGTTGCGTAAGAAGATCCAAGGCTGGAAACAAGGTACTTATGAACCCTTGGACGTTGCCATGGCTCGCTACTACACATTATTACATCGTTTCCCGGGCCATGGATACGCTCAACAGGATCAACTTCGCCACATTGTGGATGGGCTAAGGCATGAAACTAGAAGAACCCTTGGGACTTATGCCCAAGGGAGACTATCAAAACTTAGAGCCCATGAAGTACATATCTTGTTGGAACAAGTAGCAAAAGAAGAAGGTGAGCTATGAAAAAGGAAAAGTGTGGAAGAATACGACCATGATTCCTCTCTTCGAAAGAAGGGAGTGAAATTTTGCGATGAAGAGAATGAGTCACCAATTGAAGAGTTGGTGAACAGAAAAACCTTGCAAATTCAAATACTAACAACAGAAGTAGCGGCTAAGGTAGAAGAAGTATGGAGCTCCTTAGACTCCAAAATTGAAATTGTCCTAAAGATTGTAGAGGAGTCTAAGGAGGAACGAAGTAGTGACAAAGGTAAGACAAAGTGGAGAGATTTAGCCCTTGCACATAACAAGGGTAAGGGGAAAATTACTATCTCTGATGAGGTTGTGGATTCAGACACAGACGATGATGGTGGATGTGAGATTTGCCACTATGATCATCCTTAGGGATGTTGCTAATCATCTCACATCTACAGGAGTCTGGGGTGTATGTGCTTAATTTGAGACTTAACCAATGGTAAACACCCCAAAGGTTACCTTATTCCCAAGGTAACCCAAGGCAGTTCCACCAACTGTTAACGTACTATCCAAGTGGAAATCCACCACAACCCATTGGACAACATCAGCAGTGGAAATACCCACAGTCATGGGGGATGCCACCACCTAAACATCAATACCCTTACCGGAAGCATGATCCATATGGATATTATGTGCAGCAGTCGATTTCTCCAAGTGACTCTATGGGTCACATAACTCCCCAACATCACTGCCAAGTTAGGGAGTACTTTAGGAGGACTCCTTCTCCTCCGGGAGACTCTCCATACCCACATCATCCTCCTAATCCATCCACATCTCTTCCACCGATAGTTCCCACAACACCTCCTACTCCAACAATGCAAGGGGAACTTCCCACTTAACTACAGCAACGCCACACTACGAGAGCAGTAAACATTCAACCCGCTGCTGGTTCTGACAACTGTAAAAAGAGAAGACCTTTCTTCAGAACCAAAATCCTAGACAAGTTCTCACAACAAGAAGTGGTTGAGTCTATGTATGCTCCTCCGACACATAGAGCTTTGGTGCTCCCTTTAGTCCAAAATTAGAGCTTAAAGTAGACGGTTATGTTAACGCATACCATAGCCGACTGGATCAAGGTGGGCCACCTTTCCAGGAAACTAACTGACTCTGGGAGTCCCTTAATCTATTTACAAATCGTCGGAAATGAACCACATAGAGCTCTTCTTGACTCAAGTTCCAGAGTCAACTTAATATCACGAGAAATGTATCACACCTAGAACCTGCCCCAACTTAGGAAGAACAACATTCAACTAGAGCTGGTAGACCAGTCCATCACCATTCCCTTGGGATTGGTGGAGAACATCGTTACCACTATGTGTGATTGGTCTTACCCAGCTGATTTCCTAGTGATTGAGGTTAGCAATGATACAGGGGACTTCCCAATCATAATGAGAAGGGAATGGCTGAGCACAGTAGACGCATGCCTAGGCATCCGTGATATTTCATTGGAGATTTCTAAGATAAACATTTATGGAAAGATTGAGAAGAGGAAAGTTCCATGCATCACATACAGTGATTCATCAGGTGATGACATGGAGGGATGCTCATCTCCTCCATGCAATAGGTGTGCCCTTGAAAATGTAAGACAAAGATGCCTGTATGTAGCAACCACACAACAAGCAGTAGACACCCCATGGTTGACAGCTACTCAAAGGAGCAACCAAATATGCATGGAATGAACTGAGGAAACAAACCATGCCAACAACGAAGGCAGAGACACATTGGAATATGAGCATCGCCAACTTCCGCCCCTCAATCTAAGATCATCAATTGGGAGAAGTTGGACACTTCTTAGAAATTCAAATAGGTGTTCATTATTTCAGATCTCTCCCTTTCCATTCAGTCATGGGGGAGATGGCCATCTATGCTAATCATTTGGGGCCCTCAGTACTTTTTTAGTATTTTTTTACACATTGTTTTACACGTTTTTGTTTTACAACGTTTTTTTTACAAGTTTTTGTTTTACATGTTTTTGTTTTACACATTTATTTAACCTTTCTTATTTTTGTTTTACAAAATCGTTATACTTTTAAATTTTGTGTGTGTGTGTGTGTGTGTATGTGTGTGTTGTGTGTGTGTGTGTGTATGTGTGTGTGTATCCACCCTGTAAGTTTGTCATCAACAAGTGTTCTTCATGATGGTATGAACTGTTTTCATGTTGATTGCTAACGTTTGGTTTTTACCTTTAAGTCATGATGTTGATACTAAGGTATGTTTCTTTTGATATGAAAGGCAATGAGATCACTTCATTCATCCATCCACCAGTTTCTATGGTCTCTCTCAGCTTGGAAGTGTACAGTCTCTCTTCTAAATAAGAACCTTAACGAATCGGTGATTGGGCATTTCTCAAACTAAGGAAGGACTCAAGGATTGAAAAGGGTGTGACTTCAAGGGAACTTGATGCATTTGTGTTGGCCGTTCTCTTGGGTGCTTGGATGATTTTCTTTTTGAGTTTTCTTACCATTTCAACGTACCCAATCATCATGAAGCTGAGCAATAAAAACAACAAAGTCTTTGCATGGTGTGGTTCTCACGCATAAAAACACAAAATAAAAAAAAAGCAGAGATAGAAAAGAAAAGAAAAGTGAGAATTCAAAGCACATCCCTTAGAAAAATAATCCCTTGGGCTACAAGCACTGGTTATGGAACTAAAAATGTTTCCTCTAACTAAGGTCCTTCTCACTTTCCATTCTCTCCTTGTTTCGTCGGAATGGTGGTGACTCTTGGGGAAGGCATTCTTGTCACTTCAAGAGGATGGATTGGCCAAATGCATTGATGCGAAGTCACTGGATGTGGTTTTTTTAAGGCCTAAGTTGGAATGAGATTTTCCAAGTCACTTTAATCATGAACTACACAAGGGGTTGTACACCACCTTGTTCTTGGGATTCCATTCTATTCTATTCTCTCCATCCTTCTCTCCATTCTTCACCTCATTGTTGGTTGTATCATTAGTGTATATATTTTGGTTGATGCATTGTTTTATTTTTGGTAAATTCTTGCGGTTAAGACTTTAACTCTTATTCCAAATGACATTCCTAGAGCCTACGGACTCTTTGAATGTGGGTTTGTCAGGGCATTAAGGGCACGAGCCTGCTTTGGGGAGGACCCACTGACATTCCTCTTTGGTGCACCAGTTAAATTCTTTTCCCTAACATTTTTGCAATTAGTTTTATTTTGTTCATTTCCATCTTGACATCCACTTTATCGACATTACCGTTATCTCTTTTTATCTATCTTTCTTACTCCTTTTCTTTCTGCATTCTAACGCTACCGAAGGTTCACGATTAGTCATGGGGGTATGGGGCCCGATTTTTTCGATTTTCTCTTAGCCCAAAATTTTTTCAATTCTTTCCTAACCCCTACACCTTTCGTAGTCATCACTAATATATCTCCAAATCCATATCATCCATACCACAACTCAGCCAATGGACTTTCACCGAAGCAAGGTATCAATTACATGATGATTCAATTACCCTTGCTAATCAATGCCTTATGACTTGATAACATAGAGAAATCTTCATCTTATTGAAGTACATCTTACCATATTCTTGGTGTATTTTATTAATAAATCAAAAACATATGTACAAGATGAAAACAAGGTATGAAAAATTGTAGAAGATAGTAAGAATCAAAAATGTTAAAAGAATGAAAAATTGTCAAAGAATTGGAAAAAGTTAAAGAATCAAGAAATTAGCAAAAGTTGAAAAGTACAAAAGAATGGGAAAAATATATCAAGAAAATAGAAAAATAGAAATAAAATGAAAATTCAGTAAAGTACCTATGTGTCTAAATAGACACCTCCATTACTATTATTAGGATCAACTATTTTGAAGAGAGAATAGGTTGAAGATGTTGGATAAATTGGGTAGATCCCTTGAGAATATTAGGATATTCATGATAGGGTTTGACTTATTGGATGTTGACAAGAATGAGCTTATGTGGTTTAGATGGGTGATGAATGTGTAAGGCTCCTGAAGGATAAGTTGATTGAACAATGTATTTTCCTTCCCAAAGCATTTAAAATTTAGCCTTTTGTGGCACATGATTAGGATTATAATAAATGACCTTATCTCCTAGTTGTATTATCACTTTTCTTATTCANTTAGGATTATAATAAATGACCTTATCTCCTAGTTGTATTATCACTTTTCTTATTCGTTCGTCATGTCTATGTTTGGAGTAATTCTTATGGATGTCATTGTGCATTAGCACTACTAGCCTATTTTCATCCAAAAGGTTTAGGTTCATCAATTGTTCCTTTTGGGCTAGGCTCAAACTTAGGTCAAGTTCATTGATAGTAGCTAAAGTTTGGAGCTCTGCTTAGATAGGAAACATTGGTAGTTTTTTGTAAACTAGCTCATATGGTGAATATCTAATAGGTAATTTCCATGATGTCCTATAGGCCCATAGAGCATCGTTAAGTTTAGTGCTCCAATCCTTCTTGAACTTACTAACTATCCTAGTTAAGATTCTAGCACTTTCATGATTAGTAACCTTAGTTTGACCATTGGCTTGGCAGTGATATGGTGTAGTCAGTTTATGGTTGACCCCCAATTGTTGCATGAGCTTTTTGAAGGTAGCACTAGTAAAATGAGTTCCATTGTCTGATATAAGCATTCTAGAGACTCCAAATCTATTCAACACATTCTATTGAAAGAAGTTGGCAACTATCTTGGCTATGCAATCTTTCACTATGGTTGCCTCTACCCACTTAGTACAGTAATCCATAGTCACGATAATGTATGCTTTCCCATTTGACATAGGTGTTATGGGTCCCATAAAATCAATTCCCCAAATATTAAATGGCACTAAAGGTTGTATCCAATGCTATGACCCTTCATTTATAACCTTGAGTCCTCCATCTCTTTAGCACCTTTCACAAGACTATGCAAAGTTGTGGGCATCTCTAAACAAGGTAGGCCAAAGGTAGCCTGCCATTATTAATTTTAGTATCATTCTATGCCTTGCATAGTAGCCATCACATGGGCCTTCATGGAAATCTTGTAAGATTCATTGTTGATTACACCCCAACACACACCATTTGACTAACCCATCTACACAAATCTTATACTAGTTTCTATTGATTTCCATGTATCTCTTTACATTATGAAGGAATTGCTCTCTTTGTTTTTTGCTTCATTCAACCAAAAGTTCTTGTGTAGTCAAGTCATGTACTCAACCATGCATGACTTCCCCATTGATTCTATATCCATCATTGTTTAAGTAAACAAGTTCTCATTCAAGAATTGGTCAGATAATGGTTTTGTACAGTCCTGGAAATCCCATTTGAGCCTTGATAAATGACCAGTAACAACATTTTTAGTGCCCTTTTTATCAATCATTGTGATGTTGAATTCTTGCAAACCTATGAGCCATCTAATCACCCTGGGACTAACTTCTAGCTTGTTCATGAAAAAACGGATTATACTATTATCAGTATGGACATAAACCTAGTCCCCAAGCACATAGTGTCAAAATTGCTTGAATGCCTACACCATGGTCATAAGCTATTTTTCTATTGTGGTGTATTTTAGTTGTGCCCTAGTGATGCTTCTGTTAGCATAATGTATATAGTAGAGTCTTTTCTAATCATCTAACTACGTCAATACTACACCAAGTGCATAGTTGGAAACATCTGTCATAATGTGAAAAGGCCTAGACCAATTTGAAGCTTGAATGATTGGTGTCTCAATTAGTTTCTATTTTAGGGTTTCAAATGCCTTTTCACAAGCCTCTATTCATTTGAAGGATGCATCCTTCTTCATCAATTCTATTAACAATTTTGCAATCTTGGAGAAATTCTCTTTGAACCTTCGATAGTATCCCATATGGCCTAAGAATGATATGACATCTTTTACTATTGGTGGCCTTTAAGTAATATTTTGAATGACTCTTATCTTATTAGGATCCACTTCTATGTGCTTCTGAGAGATTTTATGTTCCAATACTATCCCATCTTGGACCATAAGATGGCTTTTCTACTAATTGAGCTTGAGATTTGTTTCTACACATTCCATCAATACCTACTCTAAATAGTCTGGTGCCTATTTAAAATCTAGCCCATATGTGGAAAAATCATCCATAAATATTTCACCACCATTTCCTATTTGCTTTTGGAAGATACTGAGCACAAGTCTATGGAATGTAGTAGGTACATTACAAAGACCAAATGACATCTATTTATAGACAAACATTCCCCGCGGACTAGTGAACGTTGTTTTCTCCTAGTCCTTGAATGCAATGTAGATTTAATTGTATCCACTGTATCCATCCAAAAAATTGTAGTACTCATGTCTTGTGATAGTATCCAAGACCTTGTCAAAAAATGGCAAAGGGAAGTAATCCTTGAATGTAGCAGCATTTAACAATCAAAAATCAATGCACACTTGCCATTTACCCCCCTTCTTTGAAACTATCACCAAACGACTAACCCATTCACCATCCACAATGGGATAAATGAATCCTACCTTTAATAACTTTTCAAAATCCTACTTAACTACTTCTTTCAGTTTGGGATTAAACCTTCTTTGGGGTTGGCATTTTGGTTTGATCATTAGATTGGTATATATTTGATGTTGACAAATTCTTAGATTAATATCTGTGATCTCATCATAAGACCACGCAAATGCTATCAACCACTTATTCACAACTTCCAATAACTTCTTCTACTCTTTGTTTAGGTTCATGTTCATTATTACTAGCTTCTTATTGTTTAAGAAAGCATATTCTAATGCTATTAGTAGGGCCTTTAATTCTAATGATTTTGGCTCTATAGTGTTTAGGATTTCTAACTGTACCTAATCTATTTCTTCTTCTCTACCTTCATGTGAATAGGAATGCCTCTTTCTTAAGTATTCCAATCTATAAGTTTCTTCTACATAGACACTTATGCTTTGATTAGTTGATTCATGTATTTGCTAGATTCCGTCTCTACATCTATACCAACCACTAGGTGCCTTCTTGTTGAGTGGTCATCGCATACAAACACTTCTACACACACATTTCCTTTATATAAATTTTGCATGTTTTAGTTTTTTTTTTTGAACTGTCCATATCCTTTGCATGTAATTGCATCCATTATCATGGTATGCAATACATGGAACTCTGCGTCTGTAGATGATTCCTAGTTCCTCTTTCTTGGAAATTTCCATAGACTAATCTTGAATACCAAGCTTAGCATCAATAGTGCTAAGCCATGCCCTTGCCATTATGATTAGAAACTCTCCCTTGTTTTAACCTACATGAATTACCAGAAAATCTATTAGGTAGGACCAACCACTAATGGTGGTGATCATCCACTTGTCCTAGTGGAACTATGATCGACTAGTATAAATACAATTATTTCACTAGCAATGCCCTCTGTTTTAGCAACCAACTGAACACCTTGACCTTCTCATAGAGACAGCCCTTCCAGATCGCTGCCCACCCCTCTTCCTGCAGGTACTGAAATTTAACCGACTCCTTTGGGTGCTGCCCCAATAATCCAAGCTACTCCACCACAGCAACATGGTGACAGAAATTCTTCCAGATCTAATATTTCTACCGTAGCATCTACACCCATGACACTACTCCCTCAATCTGCCCCATGTACCTATTCAACAAACAATGCATGCCCAATGCCATCTCATCTCCAAACCCCAAAATGCCAATGTCCCCCACCAGCTTGGGCTACGTTGTAACCATTCACAACACCAAGTGCATTTTCCTATCCCCTTTGCCTCCTAACCACATGAACTCCCTCACTATGCTATCAATTTTTTGCACCACCATGGTCGATAGCATTGCCATAGATGCTGTAAACCAGGCAATTTCCATCAGAACCATCGTAGCCAGCACCATCTTCCCTTTCCTAGACAGAAAACAGTCAATCCAAAGTGCAATCTGTTGGTGTACCCGCTCCACCAATCCCTACCAAGTCCTTTGTCTATTCCAATCAAAAATAGGCATTCCCAAGTATGTGTCATGGACTTGGCCCGATAGAATGCCCAACGTCTATATGATCTTGGCCTGCACCCTTCCATCCATGTGAGTGAAATAAATGGTTGACTTTCCTTTATTGACTTCGAGACCTACCTCCCGCTACATCCCCTCTATTGCCCATGATAGGGCCTCAGCCTACGACACTGCAACCCTGGAAAAAACCATTGTATCATCCGCATAATGGGCTACCACACTGTGCACTCCAGCAACTTGAAGACCCTAAACACCTTCGTCAAGGCAATAGCCTTTAAACAAGTAAATGATAAATAGGAGCAGTCACAATGGATCACCTTGCCTCAATCCATGTCTTATTCCAGTGAACCCACATAGCCTCTTGTCGATGTCAAGAGAATACCAACCACTTCATTGCATTTGAATGCAAACATTGACAAACTTTGCATCGAACCCCTTCTTCATCATCACCATCTTGAGTGCTACCCAGCTCATAGTGTCGTAGGCCTTGGGTATGCCCAGTTTGATGCACATGCCTAGAAATCTGGCCACCTTAACCAAGTGCAAGATCTCTTACAAGAGCAACACTTGGTCTTGTAGATAACGTCCCTTAACAAACCCCGCCTAATGCTCCCCAACCAACTTCCCCATTAGCAGCACAAGGCACCCAACCAGCAGCTTGGAGAAAACACGCAATAGCATGTTGCAGATCTCGATGGATCGAAAATGGCCCAATGATGTCGGGTTAGGGACCTTGGAAAGCAGAACCACCCTTGAGCAGTTGATTTTCCTCCTAACCTGTTACCAACGAAGCATACTATTGTATGCATCCAACAGATTGGGCACCAGGAGATCCTCATACTCCCTAAAAAATTCAATCGACCATCCATTCGATCCTGAAGCCTTGTTGGACTACATGGATTTCAAAGCCCGCCGCAACTCTTCTAGTGAGAAAGGACAATAAATTGGAGTTATCAACACTTGTGATTGGCAAAGAAATCGATTTTATGGCCTACCATCTCCATATGTCTCCCCAAAACTTCCACAAGGCATCCAACCCCCTCTTGCTATCTGTGGACCTTCCCCACTGATGCCCTCTAGCAAATATTGAAGTTTGTTCTTGTGGGCCCTATTTGTTTTGTTTGGCCATGGCAAAGAAGAATCATGTATGCTTGTCCCCTTCCCGCAACCAAGTCATCATCAACCACTATCGCTAGTAGCTCTCTTCTTCCCTATCAAGCTCTTGGAGTTCCTAAGCAACTCCTGTTCTCCAATGTCCCAAGCTGCCCCCACTTCTTGCAACCTTTGGATCTCCCATAGTTCCGTCTACACATGTTGTTTGTAGCCCCAGAAGCTATACTTGTCATCTGATGCTCTAGCCTTGATATCATTTTTCAATACCCGCAGACCATCCCTTAGGAACTATTGAGGCTCTTGTGCCCCAGTATAATTTTTCCAGATTTCAACCACCATTGGTTTCAGCCATGCTTTGTGTAGCCAAGCTTGCTCAAATCTGAAGGGCCTAGGCTCCTACCTCTCCAACAACTAAAAATGGCACAAAATGGACTAGTGGTCCAAAGCTTGTCGCTCTTTTCCCTCCATGATGTCGTACTCTAGCATGAGGTGCTTAGTCACCCATATTCGATCAATCTTGGACTGGACGCGATCGATGCTCGTCTGACAGTTACTCCAAGTGAATTTACATCCCAAGATCTCTAGGTCAATCAACTCACATTGACAAAGAAACTCGATGCATGCCTCAACCCTTGGTGGATCTGTGCAATCGTTTCCAACAACATCCATCTGGTAGTATTAGGGATGATCCCAACCACACATCTAAGTTCCTAGACCCAAATCTCCTAGTGTTGCGCCCCATAAAAATTTGTTATTCAAAGATCCACTTGTGGCACATAGACAATTTGACTCCAATCAAAATCATCTACAAAACTTATTGGGATTTTGGCCAGAATAGCCAAACCTCCTACGCGTCCCCTGCTAGGCACCATCTAGGTTGTCCAACCCTCCAAATCAGCAACTACCTTTTGGTCATTTGGACCCTTTGTTTCCTGTACACAAACCACCTTGCAACCTGCCTCCCTAACCATCATTCGTAGGGTATTTCTTTTGTATAGGGTACCCTGGCCCCGACAGTTCCAGGGAAGGATCTTCATGGAGATGTAGACACATGTCAATGATGCACCTCTTGCAATGTTCGCTGCATCCCCAAATCCAGATCCCACTGCGTGGATTTCTTACATGTAGTGGTTTTATTAGGCCACCCAATCTTGCTATCCAGCCTAAGTACCACTGCTTTAAGCTAGCCCTCCACCTACCTGGGTTGTATGTCCTATATTTTTGTCTTGGTAGAGCCCTGTCCCAATGTAATCCACTCCCCCAACAAGGGTAATTCCAATGCTGAAGCCTACTACACAACAGTCCTTGGAACCGGTGGAGTGCAAGGAGAGCCAAGGACCTCTACCAACCCCCCACCTGCAAATGATTCCTTAGCTTTGCTACTCGCCGACAGTAGGTCTACCACACCCTCCTCCACCCAAGGCGGCAGATCTTCCTTCCTCAGTTGTTGTCCATCCCCCCCTCCCGTCGCAGTTTGAGAATGTGGGTGTTTGGCTTGTGGTCCTCCATCTCCCGTTGAACATGACCCCTACTTCCAAATCCGGCCCTTCTTGCCCACAAGACTCCAGCCCTAAGCAGCCTCAATTGGTCCTCAACAGCATTTTGATTTTGAGTGCTGCTTCCCACAAAGCTTGCATCCTAGATGTTCCTCCTTGTGCACCGCCAACAAGTTTTCAAATTTAATGTAGATCTTTTCTTCCCTACCAACGATGTCCAATATGACCTCTGCAACTCTATCTTCCAACTTCACCGACCTCCAAACATAGAAACAAGTGTACCCCATTCAGTCCATGGACTCGGTAAATGCATCAAGCTTAATAAAGTCTCCAAACAACCCCACCAAAGAGTTCAAAAACTCTGATTCCCAATACTCCAATGGCATATCAAACAACCAGATCCAGACCAACGCTCGATCAAAGAGGCCTTTATCACGGTGTGCGCTAAGTCTCCAAGGAGCCAAGGCTAGGCCGCAAGCTCCATAAAACCACGGACCCCCTAGCAGCACCTTGTCCCTTTCCTCCATCATTGAGATCGTGAACAATAGCTGATCATCTGCAAGACTCCAAATGCACACATCCTCCAACCCCCACGTCACTCATTTTTGAATAAATCCATACGCAACCTTCCTCCCTTAGAGATAAACTTTCCCGGTAGACTCCGCTCCAATTCCTGCATTGCCTCCTTAGACAAACGCCCAACCTTGACCCACATGACCACTCCATCCCGTGAACAAGTGTCAAAATTGGCACCATTACCCACCTGTGAGAGCACTCTAACCCTTGGTGCTTGCACACCCTCCTCGACATTCTCCTGGCCATGCACAGGCCCATCCACGATCCCGCCAATACTCCCTCCTACAACAATCATTCCTACAGCCGCTCCTACCACCACTCCTACTCCCGACGCCGCCGCCACTCCCACTTTGGTTGCCACTCCCACTCCTGCTTCCTCTCCTGCTCCCATCATTTCCTTCTCCAATTTCTTCTTTGTCAAAATCCAACCCTCTCAATATCTCCAACCAAAACCTATATTTATTGAAATATTATTTAGTTTTCTATTTTCAAAATGTTTCATCTCATTATTTTCATTTTAATTATTTTGTATTTTTCCCCACATTGACATTTCGATATTTTGGCATTTTGCACAGATTGCTTA
>MNCI01008215.1:6006-40851 GCA_015680685.1 Gnetum montanum | reverse complement strand
ACATATACAATAAGCAGCATTTCTGTCTACTGCCTCAACTCACTTCTTGGAAGGAAGAGTAGCTGTGTTGTAATCTTCCATGTACCTAAAAGAACCATGGGATCATGTTAAATCTCCATTACACAACTCTCAATATGCACAATAATAATGGTTTCTGCAGCATGAAATATACAGCTATACATACTCCTTAAACATCTGCTTTTCTTCCCATGCTGATAAGGTTTCAAGGTTAACCTAGACGCCAATGTATCAAAATGAATTATCAGGAAACATTAGAATATAATCAAAAGAAACAAGCCATAACAAGAATGTGCTCATATCATTGTTTATATATGGCACTCAATTCTTATTAAGCTATTTATCCCTGCAAAGTAACCTCTACGATCAATTGAAGTTTGTTGAAAATTTGGGAAATGAAAAATATATATTTGTATCCAGTCTCCAAACTTGTAAATGCATAAAAAGAATTTGAATACTCTTTCAATGTACAAATGTACTAAAGAACACTTTTGAAATCAGAGTCGATCAAAACAGAGCCAAAAGGAAACAAACATTCAAAAAGAAAACAAAAGAAACCCGAAACTATGCACAAGTTAATAATCAAAAGTGGAAAACACTGTTGTGAATAAGCAATAAATTATCCTAGCAATGCATTTTGGGATACACCAGAAGCATCCATTGTTATAAAACAAGGTTTGCAATCATCCTGAATATAACCTTGTTTATAGAATGCACTGCAATCACTGATATTCAAAAACTTCTGTATCATTACTATCAAAGTTCAACCTAGTCTACGTGGAATCAATTTTTTATTAGATGATTTGGCAATGATTATACGCTATTCATGTTATACCATACGCTTCTGTTGGAAGATATATAGCCCTGTACAAATAGCCTTAAGACAGCCACTATTATCAAAGAAAATTTAAAATAAAAAAATAAATAAAATTAACAAAAAATATTAGAGCATATTGAGATGGCTGCCATGCTATTTTAATAGTCTAGGCTCTGGGCCATCATACAAAGGTTTATATATGCTTATCCTAGGATATAATGTTGTGTCATCAAATAGAGTGATTCCATCCTCCATATCGTGAAAAGTACAGCATCATACGAAATGGTTGATATGCAAGTGTAAAGTGTTGCTTGTCAGCTGCGTCTGAAATATTGCCCATACGGTGCATTAAAGGTAATGAGAATACATGGGTATAAAATTCTTTCCACAATTCCTAAGTCCTTCTCTATCCTTAAAAGCATGAATCCTTGGAAAAGCAAGCAGACGATCTTTGGAAGTGTGCACAACATGCATAGATGAAAACCTTGTGCGCACGGATCCTTTTCCAGCTTTTCCCATTGCAAAGCTTTCAGGTTACAGATATTATATTAGCTTCATAAAGATGACAAACAAAACAGGCACTAGGAGTTCGACAAGCCTCCATAAAAAGATTGATTATGGTGAGCCATCGCTTTCTTAGAAGTCAATTAATTACCTGATAAGCACAATTTAAGAAATATGAAGCTTTAATGAATAACGGCACAAGAAAATTGGTGGATCTTCAAAAGGCCAAACTCATTGGTCTTTGCTATGAAAATAAGAATGAGTGGATTTTAAGGAAATCAGTGGTCCTGCTACTAAGTGCTGTTTTCTGAACTCTTGCATTAGAATCTTGTAAGCGGTTGAAATTGCATAATCCTGATGTCAAGACTACTTTTTCCACTAGAAAATTAGAACAAATATTTCTGCTACTAACAAAGGGTTTTGAAGGTCATGAAAAACAGAAAAAGGTCTAGAACTTGCAAAAATATTTACATGATCTTAAGAAAGCATCTTGTGCCTGTTCACCATTTATGGCATTGTTTAAAGAATCTGCAATCAATGATGCATGGTGCCATTAATCACATATGATTGCCCCAGCCGATCAGAAAGCAATTGGCACTGGCTTTTGTGTTTTTCAGATTTCAATTGCCAATCGATCACACTTAATCATTGATCTAAGACATAGAAATCATCCCATGGACACTGTAAAAGCCCTTTAAAAGGTTACTTGATACAAAATAATTGCAAATGAACAATAAAACTCAGGGTTTGGACCTTTCACAACAACATTTAAGAGGACATTCAATGACAAATCATTCACAATAAACAATCAAATTCAGAGTTTAGACCTCTCACAGTGGTGAAGGAAGAAGCACTCACATAAATTTTGCAATCAAACGGGAGCATCATGCTCACTCCGAGGATATCCAATATGTATTAGAGAATTTTGGTATGATTAATATTTATGAACTTATCATCCCACTGGAACCAGTTTGTAAACTGAAAATTCATGATGACTACTAAAAAACTTGTGAAACAAAATTGCCCAAACAAAATTTGCAGGCAGCTTAATCTACCTTACATCTAGGTATTTAGCTTTCTTCAGCTCTTCACTGATATCCTAAAACTTAAAATTGCAAAAAACGATGACAATTTCTTTTCTAAAGGTAGAATACACAGCAACTGGAGGCATTCATACAAAAGTTATCCAGCTTAGCAAGCTCCTAAGCATTGTAAGTTTGAAACAAAAGGATTACATAATAGTTCAAGTAGACAACTAGTTAGCTGTATGCTTGAGCTGCAATCCAGTGCACCATGGCAAAACAAAACACTTTCATGGGAATGTCCATAAACTTTGAGAATAGCTACAAGGCAATTGAATTTGTATATTATCCTACGTAGGGACAAGTAGCGAACGTTCTAACCAAGCCACTTAGAAAATGCTTTGCCAGTTCCAGATCAAGATAATAGAAGATCCATGCTTTATGCGGATGTTGAAGTCTTAATTACTGTTATAAACTTTTTTTTGGGTCTTCTAAGGAGAAGTACTTGATCAATTAAATTTAACAATCCATATTTTATTATATCCGTTTTTGGGTCTTCGTAAATGAAACAGTTATTCTATCCATACCCCTACAAATAAATCCCTCATCCTCTGTTACCTACATCTTCCTTATCGAAGTTTCTTCCATCTATCTCACACCATGTCATAATAGGCTGTCATCCAAGATTCTTTATTCGTCCGGAACATCACATCCTTTCATCCAGAGGATTAAACCTCTTTGTTCTTATTCAGAAATAATGAATTCAACTTTCCGTGAATACCAGATCACGATTCCTTACAAACAGATACCCAAATATATGACAGTTTAATCTCTGACTTTCCATTATACAGTGGATAGTTGATTCCTGTTTCTTTTGTCTATTTGTTAAATTACGGATAAACATTGATTTAAATACTGAAGATGAATGACCATACTGACACTCCTTAATTCATGCTCAATGAAAATTTTTACCAAAAAAATGTATAAATTAACTCTTGAAAAAATTTATCGACTTCCAATTCTAATTAAAATGTCTTATAAATAAAGATTATTATATTAGAGCTATTTTTAAGATTACTTAACATGATAGATTCCAAGTTTGTGAATCTATTCTGCTTCAGGATCTAGTATGATATGAATCTCTAATTCTACAACAATAACAAGCATCCAAAGCTTGCTTGCCAATTTTGGTTGAAGGCATATTATTTTTGCAAAGATGAAAGTATTCTACAAAAATCTGTCACATGACTAGCTGCTTGAAACCAAACTCTTTACAGCTTACATATGATGAAGTAATAAAAGGAATTAAAAAGTCAACTTCTAGAGAAGTCCTAGATGCAAAAGGATTACATGTTAAATTATTAAATAATGGTTAAGAATTAGTTTCAACAAAAACTTGAAAAATGCTTAAGTAAGGGCTTCAAAATGGTTTGAACAAACAGTGAATGATTAAGAGCTATTATGTTTTTCTTAAAAAAGAGATAAATCAAATTTAAATAATTACATCTAGCTCTTCATAAAGGCAAATGGCGAAAAAAACTCATGTAGCCAACCTTATTTTGTTAGGATAAGGCTAGGATGATGATGATATGTTAATCATGATTAATACCTTGTTAGCACAATTGCTAGGTACCGCTCTAGAGAAAAATTAGAATGTTGAAAATAAGAAAATAATTTATGGGCAATCTCATAAGCAAGATAAAAAGAACTCATTTTACAATAGACCACCTAGTTACTCTTGAATACTGCATTGAATAGCAAATAAAAAATAAGGGAAGACATAGATCTGCTTTGTTGACTTTGCTAAGGCATTTGATATAGTTATCAAATAAAAATTATAGAAAAGCCTTATCAAAATTAAGGTCAATACCGGTTTACTAAATGCCATTCAAAAAATATATAGAAATAATTTTCAAACTATGCAATGAAAAAACTACAGATTCTTGTCACTTTTAATCTTTGCAAATGATGTAGCACTAGTTGCAACTTCATAAACAGGGCTAGAAGCAATATTGCATCAACTAAAAAATTTGTGTTAGTATACTTAATGTCTAATAAGGATTTGCATGCAAAAGGTTGCCAATTTGAGTCCCACGTGAGGTAACATTATATTCATCTATAATTCTTCTAAAGGCAGAACATTTAATTACATAAAAGAGTAGTATGGATAAAACACAAATTGACTATTTCTTGTTGTGCAGAAGAGACTAGGCTATTTGCAATAATTACAAGGTTATACCTAGAGAAAGCCTTACAACTCAACATCAACTAATGGTCATGAATATAGCTATAGAGAGCTTCAAAGGTCGCATGAGAAAGAAGCTAAATGCATAAAATGGTGAACTTTGAAGGATAACATCACCTTATTCAAAAAATGATTATTTTAAAAAGGCACCTGGAATTAGGATTGTTCTACAAATTTAATTTGGGGTCAAATGAAAAGCTGCATTCAGAATATTAGAAAGGACATTTTGGGTGAAACATATGGTGGTGAAGTAATGAAGTGCAACATACTCTTCAAGAGAAGAAAAAATGTTCTGAGGAATGGCAGCACAGCAAAAACCAAGAAAATAGGTTGATGTTAAATATAACAATAGCCAGAGCCAAACATAAGGCTTTGAATGATATCCATAAGAAATTAGGAACAAATGAAGCAGAAATCTATATACAAACCAGCAAAAATTAGAAACAAGAAATGTAAAGGCATTGATCAAGTCAAATCTATCATGGAGGCAAATGAAAGAATTTTGGTAAAAGATAATTAAATTTTGGCTAGGTGGAAAAATTATTATATGAAGAATTCCCAAGAGAAGCCATCCAAGAAGAAGAACCAAATTTTAGTTTGGCTGATGAATTTTCCTTCTTCAAAGTGAAGACAACCTTTCTAAGATGAAAAATAGAAAAGCTATTGGACCATACAAAATTCCTATAGAAGTTTGAAAAGCAATGGGGAGATACAGGAGTTTCATGGCACACAGAATTATGAAGGATGGAGAAATGCCAAAAAACTAGAGAAAAAAACATGTTTGTTCCCATCTACAAGAATAAAAGAGATGTGCAAAATTTTGTAAATTATAGAGGGGTCAAGATAATGAGCCATATTATGAAGCTTTGAGAGAGAGTCATAGAGTAATGTCTAAGACTTGAATCTACAGTATCAGAAAAACAATTTGGATTTATGCTAGGGAGATTTATTATAGAGGCTATTTTCTTGATACAACAATTAATGAAGAAACTTAGAAAACATAGAGAAAATCTACATATGATCTTTAATGACTTCAAAAAAACATATGATAGAGTGCCTAGAGACATTATTTGGTGGACCTTGCAAAGGAAAAATATCCTTGATAAATATTTTAAAGTGATTAAGATATATATAAAGATGCCACTGCTAGAATTAGAATAGATTGTAGAATCACATATGATTTTCCAATGATAGCATGTCTACATCAAGGCTCTGCACTTAGCCCATAATTATCTGCTATTGTTATGAATGATATTGTAAAATCACATATGATGTTTCCTATTTGTAGATGATATTGTGTTGCTAGATATAGCTCAAGAAAATATTGCTTCTAAAATGGAAAAATGGAGACATGCTCTACAATCAAAAGGATTAAAAATTAGTAGCAGTAAGACAAAATATATGGAATGTAATTTCAATAAAAGTATAAGCATTGGTAAAATAGAAGTAACAATTCAAGGCCAAAAAATCTTTCACTACAAAGAATTCTGCTACCTAAGATCAATGCTCCAATCATATGGTAAAATTAACAAAGCTATAACAAATAAAATTGAGGTAGGATGGTCAAAATGGAGATAAGCCAATGGTGTTTTATACAATAAAAGAATAAAACCAAAGGGAAAATTTTATAGAATAGTAATCAGGCATGTTATCTTATATAGTGTTGAATATTGAGCAATATAAAAGAGGCATGAACAACAAATCAGTGTGGCAAAAATGTGAATGCTTAGATGGATGTTGAACATTAAAAGAAGAAATAAATTACACAATATATATTATGCATATTAAAGGAAGGCTTGATGTGCTTCTATTTCAAATAAACTACAAGAATGGTGTCTTAAATGGTTTGGGCATGTGCAAAAAAACTATTCCTATATTCATGCAAACACTAATTATTAGGATAAGAAAGGATCACATTCCCTTTAAGTTGAAAATGGAAGATCGAATTATGTGCAACATGAGGATAGAATATGTTGGTTATGTCTACTACAAGTAATAAAAGGTTAGCAACATATATTGTTCAAATGTTGCAAAACAGATTTCCTCAAAAGAAAATGGCAAATCTCAAGTAAAACTTTGTATTATGTTATTTAACCTACCAGTAGTGGTTTTAAGTCATTATATAATAGTGTTCAAACTACATGATAATTTGACAAATTCATTGTACTCAGGTTTTCATGTTACTAATGTATTTTGTAAAAATTAAGATGTCTACCAGATTTTAAAAATTAAGAATGCAACATATAGAACACAATTCAACCAACCAACCCTTTAAACTAAAAAGATTTTAAAAACTCTAAATTGAGGTTAACTAATTCATTGTTATCATAGCAGTAATAGTTTTAAATTTTTGCAATTCTTTTATGTAGAATTATTATGAAAAGGACCTTTAAGGTTCGTTGGTTTATTTCTAGGATCCCAGGATACTCCTAGGTGTAGTTCAAAATTTCATTACTAACAAATCTACTTTTTACTGTTCAAAAAATTGTCAAAATGAAAAAGCAAAAAAAATGACACCGTTAAACACCTGCTTTATTTCTGCCAGCCATGCATTGAATTCAGGACGCTTGTTCCTGAAACAAAAGAAACAACAATTAACAGATAATGAAAAAGAGAAATGAAGAAAAAACAGATTTGAGACAAAAGGAACAACAATTAACTGGTAATGAAAAGTAGAAGAAAAAACAGATTTGAAAAGAAACATTGTTCTTGATACATTATATAGCATTCTTTCTTTCATTACAAAATTTGTCATACAAGAAAGAGTCATACAGTCTCTCCTAAGTTCTAATTATTTTTGTGCCCCTGTGTCTCTTTGTAAACTATGTTAAACCCTTGACATGTTGAAAGTAAGGTTTGAAAAGTTCGAACACTTTTTCAACACTGTTCTTCTGCATGGCTTGTGAATATTCATCAAAGAAACACTATTCTTGATGCATTATATAACATTCTTTTTTTCATTACAAAATGTGTCATACAAGAAAGTGTCACACAGCGTCTCCTATGTCCTAATTATTTTTGTGCCCATGTCTCTTTGTAAAGTATGTTAAACCCTTGACATGTTGAAAGTAAGATTTGAAAAGTTTAACCACTTTTTCCACACTTTTCTTCTTCGTGGCTTGTGGGTATTTATCTTCTTAAACCATCGTACCATTTTCTAAAAAGTTGTATCACTTCACTATACCCATCATAAATATTGGTTGAGAAACTAAAGATCGTACATTTTTTTATGAGCATATTCTAGCACTTCCCTTTAAGCACTACTTTCTCAACTATGTAGTTTTGGGTTACACATCGTACCATTTTCTAAACAGTTGTATCACTTCACTATACCCATCATAAAAATTGGTTGAGAAACTAAAGATTGTACATTTTTTTATGAGCATATTCTTGCACTTCCCTTTAAGCATTACTTTCTCAACTATGTAGATTTGGATTACGCATTCATGAGTAGAGATATAAGGTATTAATTTGTAAAATGATCTTTACATTGTTTATGTGTTCTCGCCAGCTTACTTGAAATTTGGATTCTCGGATTCTCAGCGATCTCAAACAGTCATAACACAGACACTCATCGATATGCACATATAATAACACAAAGATACACAAATGCACACCGTTTTATTACACACAACAACTTTTACACACTAAAAGGAATGCTTGTCCTTGAGCAAGGCGCTTCAAAGAACGATCTCTCTTTTAGGAGGAGGAGAGAATGCGTAGTTTCTGAGCAGAGAACATCAAGAAACTGATATCTTCTCTAACAACACAACTCAAATTCAACTCAAACTCAAACTTGCAGACAAACTTGAACTACTAGACTCAATTGCTATCTTCAAACTTACTATATCTACTCACCCTTTCTATGGCTTATTTATAGCCTTACAGACCGACTCTCTTGAGTGCAGGCCAGCTGGAGAAGTACTTAAAGTAATCTAAAGCAATCTTCTTTACAAGATTCGTATCAGTACTATGCTGATAGTGGCAGACACCTTTTTCAGTGTGATGGTGGACTGTTAGGTCCCAGATTGACATCCTCACCATCAGAGTTGACAGCATGGTTGTGGAATTTGTCTAAGCTATAATCATAGCGTCCTGGAGAACTTGATGGTGTACTATCAGTACTGACATTGGATCCCTCTGAGTGGAATCCAACTAAGAAGATTTTGGACTATTTCCCACCTACAGCACGATATTCGTCTATCCGACGATCATGATTATACAATTCCAATGTATACGGTACTTTCATGTGGATGTGACAATGATGCTGGATGTCATAATTTTTGGTGGTATAAACATCTTGATAGAAAGCTTGTCCCCATGTGTTTTTCCAGTCTGTCCTTTTTGCGATGCATGTGACTAGGAAATAGGTGGGACTAGATGCCATATGGACAAAGTGCCAAGCCATAGTATTTGCGCTACCATAGAAACCAAAATCTCCATGATGTTCTAAGAGGCGTGCTCTGAGATACCCTGGATAATTTGGAGGGAGATGTACAGGAGCATGACCGAAACATGCCCACCAAGACCAAAACATTGCATAATCGATGGATGGCATGGAGACAGGATCAAATTCGATTCGGTACATATGAAAATCACTAGGTTGGTAATAGGGCCAGTTTAGGCATTCAGGATTATACCAGTGTTCAAAATCCAGAGTGCTAATTTTTACATCTGTGGCAAGATGGATGTAAGGGGCAGGAATAGGTGTTCTGGTTGAACGGATAGCAGGTGTATTAAAAGCAGTAAACACCCTTTGCATAATTGTTGAACCAGATTGTTGTGCTTCAGTTAAAGAACAGAATTCTTCCCAGCTACTTTGATGTCTAGATGTTTCAGCAAAATATTGTGGGAAACTAAGAAACCTTTCGTTAGCTGTACACGGATGTAGTCGTCGAGAGGACCGAAGCATCCAACCTTCGCCTCTTAATAATGTTGCACATTCTTCAAACGTCAGTAGGACTAGGGATTTGGAATTTCCTAGTGAGGAAATCAGCTAAACAATTTTTATTCCCTTCTAAGTATTCACTATCAAATTCAAAATTTGCTAAAAATAAAGTCCAACGAATTAATCTAGTATGAGCCACTTTTGTGAGATTTTTGGATTGGAGATACTTGTCAAAATGTTTTAAGTCACTTCTTACAACAAAACGTTGTGGTTGTAAGAATAGTCTAAATTTCTCAATCACTTTAACGGTAGTAAGTAATTATTTATGAGAACTATGGTATTTTTGTTGAGCGTCATTAAACTTACCTAAGGCATACCTACAAATTCGAACCATATGATTTTGTTATTGCTTGAGTGTGGCTCCCCAGAACTTCTCAGAAGCATCGGTTTCTAAAATAAACTTTCCTTCGCCAGGAAGAAATAGTGGAGGTAAAGAGGTGCAAAGTTGTTTGATCTTGAGAACTACTTCAGTGCATTGGTTGTTCCAAGGTGGTGAGTGTTTCTGCAACAACTGGTTAAGCACATCTCTTTCTTTGGAAATATCCTTAAAGAAATCAGATACATAATTGATGCAACCTAAAAATCGTTGGATTTGAATCTTACTTTCCAGAATATCTGGAAATTTTATAATACTCTGGATGATATGGGGTTGTAATTGAATGATATCGGCAGAAATTTCTAACCCTAAAAACTCTATATGTGATTTTCCTATCTTCATTTTTGTTGGTGATAAGACAAGTCCATTTTTATCTATCAAATCTGAAAAAATACGTAAGTGTTCTATATGTTCTTTGACAGATTTACTAAGAATTAAAATATCATCTATATAAGCTAAAATAAAAAGAAATGAATGGAAAATGGAGTCCATCATCTTTTGGAAAATCGATGGAACTATTTTTATACCGAATGGTAAAACATTCCATTCATAGAGCCCTCCTGGAACTGTGAAAGCAGTTTTCCAACGATCCTCTTCATGAATCTAAATATGCCAGAATCCTAATTTTAAATCAAACTTAGAATATATATTAGTATGTGGCAGACGTTGAAATAAATCATTCTTATTTGGAATTGGATGTTGGACGGATTTAATTATATTATTCAATGGTTTATAATTTACGACTAGGCGTTTTTTTTCCCTGACTAATTTTGCTCGTTTATTTACAAAGAAGGCTGCATAGGCAAACATGATGGTGCTTGGCCTAATTAATTTTCTTTGCAAATATTCTTGTATTTCTACTTCACATTAATTCTGGAGACTAGGAGACATTCCTATATGTTGGGCTGTCGATTTTATTTTAACTCCGTCTTGAAGATCAATCCGGCACCAATGAGTTTTCTTGTCACGGAATATTGTAGGATCGTCATGAGAAAATTGTAAGAGTTGTGCTTTAATCTCTTCAAAGCTTGGTTGATGAAGTTTGATCTGGTTGACAATCCATGTTTCTCATTTAGGATTTGTTTTTGGAATTTTTTGGTTTTTGAATTGGTGTCTAGCATTAATCCTAGGAAACTTATATTGATCTAAACAGATTTCTTGTTTAGTAATGGTTATGTCAAAATACTGAAGATTATCTGATCCTATGAGACAGTCATATGAAGGTAAAGGAAATTGACAAACATTAAAATAAACTATTCTATTATCTGACATTAATATAGGGAGCTTAGCTTGTTTTGTTAAAATTCTTTTTTGGGTGTTAAAAGAAATATGAGATGGTTCTTTTTCTTCCCAAAAACAAAGAGGAATGGTTTCTTCTCTAGCTAAAGATACCTCTGCTCTGGTGTCAAATAAACAATTTATTGTATATCTATGATACTTAGGCCATGATATATTAAAAGAATAGGCAGGTAAGACAGGTCTTGAAGTATTACAGTTTACTTCGAGAATAACACTTACCTGTTTTGTTTCTTTTTCATATTCTTGTTGTTGCCAACTTTCTTCTTGTGCTTCTAGACGTTCTAATTCTTTTGTGGCTTGTTGTAAATATTTTTTTTAATTGTCTTATCTGAAATTATCACCACTTTGAGGTTTGGACACTTGGTGAAGCTTGCTGAGTTTCTCTAGGTGTTTGAGTTTCTTCCTCAAATTCTTCTAGATTTGGATTTTGAGAATCTTGATACAATCCAATAGATTCTTCAATCATCTGTTTATGAGCTTCTATTTCATTTCTCTTAGTTTTCACTTTTTGTTTGTAAGCTCTAAACTTGTGCAAATCTTCTAGAGGAACTTTCTACCATTTTTTCTCTAGTTGTCAAAGTTGGCTTTTTAGAAGTGAATATGTTGGATCTCTGTCATAGAGATCATTAGTATCTGATTCTTTGTTCATGTATACATGGTACATGTAACCAGAAGAATCTGTATCATAATCTTCTATACATGGTTCATTATGATAATCTGGAATGTCTTCAAATTCTTGTTCACTAGAATATTGATTAGATGATTCTAGATAAATATCTCCATTAGAGAATGATAAATCAGAATCATATGTCAAGAAGAAATCATCCTCTATGAGTTTCATAGTTTCAATAAAATTACTTCGTTGTGGATGATTATCTTTCTTGGGACATTTGTTAGAATAATGGTTTCCTAAACAAATGAAACATCTAACTTCTTTATTTTTGTATGGCCCTTGTTTTTTCTTCAACATTCCCCTAAAAGGTTTGTTTGGCCAATTCTTCCGTTTTATTGTAGGTTGATATTTCTTCTTCTAGACTTTTTTAGGTTTAGAATGCTGTGGTCGATGTGAAGATTGTTGTACTGGCCTACACTCACATGGGAGATTTTGATTTTTTCTATTTTTAATTAATTGTCCAAAATTATCTTTAGGACACATTTGTAAGCATAAATCTTTACCTATTTGTTTTGTTAAATATCCTACTAATTTCTGTGTCTTTTGTTGTACACACAGATCTCTTGTGACCCTCTCTAGGAATTGGCAAATGGCACTAAAACTCATTTCTTCAAGATCTCACTCTTTGTGTTGTAATTGAGCTCTATAATAACTTGCAAATGGAGTGGGAAGACATCCTAAAAGATGTTCTTTTGCACCCACATCATGTATGAGTTTTCCGTAATAATACCATTCTTCCATGATATCAAGAAAAGGAGACATATCTTGGATCTTATGTAATCTAGAACTGTAAAACAAAGTTCTATACATACTATCTCTATCGGCTTTATTTCCTAAGAATTATTTTGTTATAGCATTTAAAAATATAATATGAGGATTATTTAATAACTTTTTATGCACGGGAGCTTCTATGAAATTCCACCATCTTTTTAACATTCCTTCAAAATTTAACGTGGCATTTAAAATGGCATGTTCGTAAGATTTCTTTTCTAAGATAATATGCCTAGAAATAAATCCACTAATTTTATCTATTTCTTTTTGTCGTTCTCTAATAGATTTATTATCCATACTAAAGTATGGTGGTGGTTTTTTTGAAGATCTTCTTACCTGCATCGCTGTCAGGTCTTTTGGATCTTAGAATATTAATCCTTGTTTAGTTAGAAGTTTTTTCTCTTCATCATCTAAAGTTCCTTCACTCCCTATATAGAGTGTTTCATTATCCTCCTCATTTGCATTAATCAGTTCTTCAGATTTTCCTTTTTCTTCTGCAGGAATTGTATGGACTGGTCTTTTACATTGTGCCCATTGTTTTCCTTTCTTTTTTCCTTTTGGTGGAGAGACTGGTGGTGAATCTATATAAAGTCCTTCTAGGTCTAAACTCGTTGACTTATCTTTTTTAGATTTTCCATTTTTTTGTTTAGGGACCCATATTTGATGTAAATCCTTTACTTCCTTTTGTACTTCATGTACTTCAGCATAAGTCATTAAGTTCTAATCACTAACGTAAGATAACTTGTGATTTGTCCAGTTGTGGAGCTTAATGATTTCAGATGGTTGATCTATAGAATTTTTGTATTGCATCATATGAGCAGTTTCTTTGGGTTCCTCAGTGTTCATATTGATCCTTAATAATTCATCACATTCAATGCATCTAATGTCATGATCTACCTTATGTAGATTTTCATGTGTAGAAATGTGATGTGTTGTTTTAGTAGAGCATGTTGCTTCCTCATCTGAACTAGAACTAGTTGTTGAAACCTCTTCTACGTGTGTCTTACCTTTAGTGGTTTCTACAAGTTTCTTTTCTTTCTATTTTATGATTCGTCTAGGATCCATTGTGATACCTAATTCTTTGAATATCTTAGCCATCCTTTGTATTTTTTCTTCCTGTCCCTCAAAAGAGGATTTTTTCTTTTTGAACAAGGTTATTGGTTTAACAGGTTTGGTTGGTTTTGGAGCTAATGGATCATAGGGTAAGAGCTTTGGTGGTTCCAACTCTACCTAATATCTATTTTCATAGGTTGGAAACTTGAGAATTAGTTTGATATTTGTTATTGAAAAGCTCCATCATGATACTCCATCTCCTAATTGATTTTGGTTCAAGTGATCTGTACTAGCTTTCAACTTATTTCACAAGTGTCCTTAGAAACAACTTCAGTTTTTGCCACTCGCTTTCTATGTTTTGTAGGACACAAGCATCATGGAATACTTGAAGGTGGTGTTAAGGATCAGCATTGTAACCATCGTAAAATATGGGCATGTTATGCATGTATAGCTACTTAATGTGATTATCCCTAATGTGCCTAGTTGGTATATAGATAGCTTCCTAGATGTTGCGAACAAGGGTTCATAAGCTTTGCTGTAGTGATGTATCCTTTGGTGCATATACCTCTCTCGCTTCTCTCTTCAATCCCTATGCCTTCTTGTTTTATGGTCTTCATCTTCCTCATCAGAGTATATTGGGTGGTGGTCACAATGATCATGAGTTCTTTGTTCTTTCCTATCATGGTCTCGATACCTCTTTCTCATCCTATTAGAGCCCATCAACAATCATGAGGATGAAGATGAGACAATATGAGAACAATGTCAGCTTGTTCTCCCTCGATGACTTTGGTTTTCCTCCTTGTGGGATTCAGCAAAAACTCTTGGCTTTGAATTATGCCTATACTTGGAGTTTGTTGCCTCCCTTCTAGGTATCTCTGCTAGGATGGAATGTAATTAAACTTTAACAAGTTCTTCAATTTGGATGTAACCATTTGAGAAGGATCCTCATGATTTTGATGGAGTTTTGTGATAAAGGCATCACCATCAAGTTCTTCTAGGATAACTAGAGCATTAACCTACTTCCCATTATTATGTGCATGCTTAACTTCTATCAAAACATATCTCTTCCTTTGTGCATTTGCGGGTTGATAGGGTCNTTAACTTCTATCAAAACATATCTCTTCCTTTGTGCATTTGCGGGTTGATAGGGTTTTGTCATGTTCTTTGTCACATGACACCCTTCTTGTACATGGTTCAAGTTCATCCCTCTCAAGGTAGTGTGAAGCATGCTAAGTGTTAAACATTTTGGAGCTAGGACTATGTTTCCCTATATGTTTGTCCACCTCATTTGCTCATCTTGCTAAAAGATGAAAGTAAATTCTAGATGGTATGAATCATTATGAGCATACATACTTTTGGTTTGCATGGGCATTCCCTAGTCTTCTTCATTACTAGTTCTATCATTGCCTCTTTGTTTCTCTTTGGTAGGCGGTGATTTATTTTTAAGTAAAGCCATTTTGAAACTATGATGCTTATTAAGTGTGTGTGTTCAAGTCTATTTAAGGATTATAAGTTTTGATTTTGAATTCCTGGTATAATGAACCTTATGAAATTCCTGATGAGTAGTGGAGCAATTCAACACCTAACCATACAAGTTATGAGTATTCAAATGCAACCCGATCATAATTTGTAGATAGAAAATGTTGGTATGCTAGTAATTGAGTTAAGTTCAAGACTATTGTCTTTCCACATAAAGTACAAGTGTATGGTTTAGCTCACCATGAGGCATATGATAGTTGATGTTGTAAGGCCTAAAATATTCTAAAGCATAGCCATAATGAAAAGAAAGTAATTGCTACATCTAAGTAATGATAGAAATGTAAATCTACTCTAGCCTATGGTGATGAGCATCTAGTCCTCATTTGTCGTACACACCTTGGGCTTCACATAACTGTTACTAGGCTACCAAGTGTTATGCTACTAGGTGTACCAACAAAATAACACTACTAGGCTTACCAAACGATTACTCTTAAGTGCTCAAAATTAGTCGTATTCATTCTAATTAATGATGACAAGCAAATGTAAAGTACTTTGGAAAAGTAAAAGATTAAGCTAGCAAATAGGAAACATTATTCTAAGTAAAAATAGTAATCTCTAAGTGGATACTGTAATGATGTGAAGCAATCTCAATATTTATTTCCATGTGCAAACTATGCTTAAGTACAATCTGTTCAAATAAAGACTTCATTTAGCTACTAGACATCACACTACGGGCATTCACTTCTATTGCTAACACCATAGGATAAAACTACAAGAGTTCTAGTAAGGTGTGGAATGAAAATTTAGTAGATCATGTGCCCAAGTATCATATTTATAGGGTTGCACACATCCCGAGACATTGTATCAACAATGACGTATCAAGAAAACCAACATCGAATCAATGACATCATTGCTACAATGTCACTTTCACCAAAAATTTGACTTCATCAACTATGAAAGACAAATTCAAAATAAGAAAAGAATTCAAAATAAAAGTTATCATTACATTAAAGAATCATCATACTTTATGAAGCACTTTCCCAAGTTTAATCATTTAGCTAAATTTAAGAAAATGATTTGTTTCTATTATGGGAAAACTAGACATATTCAGTCTTTTTGTTATTTATGATTAAAACACTATACTTGGTCCTTTCCAAAACAACATAGAAAAGATGTATTTCAAGAAAAGAAAGTTTGAAAGAAAAAAAACAAGAGTTATAAAAAAGGAATGATTTCATAAGTTTCAATCTCTATTGTAAAAAGGAGCACTTCGTACATTGAGAACAAATGTTCACAACATATGGCAACAAAAAAATCTCAATTTGTACATTTTTAAGAAGAAAAATATGGAACTATGACCTTTAGAGATGACATAGAAACTCAAATCAAAGGTATCAGTACCATTGGAGGTAAGAATCAGCCTATTGTTAAATAAGTGTTTAATGGTTGAAGGTCTTAAACACAATCAACAAGTGTTTGTGTGTTTGTTAAACAAGTGTTAGTCAACTTTGTGATTCAAATTTTAATGTTACCTTCTATTTTTGGAGATAACCCTAACCTTGAATCCAAGTGCTTAATTAGCAATACAGGTGATGTTCGCATGTGGCATAGGAAACTAGGTCACATCAACAAAGAAGTTCTTCAAATCCTTGTCTCAAAAGATATGATTCAAGGGTTGTCCAAACTCAAGCATTTCTTCTTGAATACTTGTGAAGCATGTTAAAAAGGAAAGCAAACAAGGATAAGGTTTGGTAAGAAAAATTGCATCTCTACCTCTTGTTCTTTAGAATTACTTCACATGGACTAGGTTGGTCCCTCTCAAACTCTTAGTTTGGGAAAGAAAATGTACTTTTTAACTATGGTTGATGATTTCTCTCAGTTCACTTGGGTTATTTTCTTATATCACAAGGATGAAATTTTTGATCATTTTATGATAACATGTGATCAGATATAGAATGAAAAGGAATCTAGTATCAAATTCATAAGAAGTGATATTAGGGGAGAGTTCAAAAATGCTAAATTTAAACAATATTGTCAAATGAATGGCATTGTACATCAATTTTTCACCCCCAAGACTCCTCAATAGAATGGTATTGTAGAAAGGAAAATAGGATTTTGAATGAAATGGAGAGAACAATCATGAATGACAAAAACTTTCCTTCTCACTTTTGGCCTAAAGTAATCAACACTACTTGCTATGTCTCTAACAGAGTTCTAGTAAGAAGATTTTCTACTAAAACTTCTTATGAATTATGGACTGGTAGAAAGCCATCTATTGGTTACCTTCATGTTTCTGGTTCAAAATGCTATATTCTAAATGACAAAGATGCTTTGAGAAAATTTGAAGCCAAAATTGATGAGGAAATGTTTCTAGAATATTCAATTGTTAGTAGGCCTTATAAGGTGTTCAACAAAAGAACCAACATTGTGGAGGAAAAATAAATGTTAAAATAGATGATAGTGATGGTTCAACTCCACAATGTGATGATGAAGAAGTTCTTGTCCAAAATCTACCACTTCCCACATACAAACTAATAAAGATTCTAAAATAGGAAGTGAACATGAGGACACTTCTCCAATTCATTCCAAAATTATGATTTGCTAATTCATTTTCCAAGTTTTGGACATCATAAAAAATGGAGAGATTGTTAACCTTTTGGTATATCAAAAATCTTAGAAAATGGAAAAAAGTGGAATGTGCTTGTGGAATATTGTAGGACTAAAGATAAGAGCTTGAAAATAGTACAATGAGATCAAGATGGAAGCATGGTGAGGATCAAGATGAGAGTTGAGTTGTTAATTTGTTTACCAAAGTCTCAATAAACAACACAGGAATGAAAGATGTCTACAAGCCAAAAACAAGGTGTTCCAATATCTGCCAAGACATGCCAAAAGATCAGCAAACATCCTAATAGTAGAGCTTAGGTTTTAGGCTAGACATCCTAAAAGATCAATAGATATGCAACCAAATATTACTTACCACAAATACTTGAACAAAATCATGGATAGAAAAGAAAGACAACTATGAAGTAAAGTAATTGCTAAAGTAAAACTTCATTGAGAAAAACATGGGAATCAAGAGGCAACTTAGGAAATTGAGTTAGATATGAGAACAAAATTTCCTCTCATTTTCTAAGAGGAAAATTCTTAGAGGAAGGGAGAAAATCATAGTATAATAATTTACAAGGTTTAGTTATTAATTTAAAAAATATGATTAATTCTTTAATATTTTCAGATGCATTTTAATGAATTAGCTCTAATATTCTTGGTTAAATCATAGGATTACATTACTATCATTACTATTATTGTTGTTGTTATTAATAGTTTTCTACATAACCGAATGCAATCTGATTGCTAGGATGTTTTGTTGAAGTTTTGTATCCTTTATTTTACTACTGTTAGAGCTTAATCATAGATCTACTTTATATTTTATGATTAACTGTTAAAATACAATTACCCTAAGAAATTTTTTTATCAATTATCATTCCTTACCAAGTGTTTGGCTATTTACATTAATTTTTTTATGTACATTTATGCTTAATTATGCACATCTAGTTATGCATCTTTTATTTTCATTATATATATGTGATTATATAGTCCTCTATTCATGGAGCAATTATGGACCCTAACCCTAATCAAAACATCAGTTGTAACTTTTTATTATTAAACTAGGTTTTGGAGCTCATTTTTAATTATAATTAAATATTACACAAATCATCTTTCTTAAGGAAGTACCTTAGGATGATGTCCCACCTAAAATCTAAGTTTACTAATGTGTCTAAGATGTTTAAAAATGTAGGTTTTGATCCTTGGTTCAAGATATCGCATTTTCTAGTTTGTTTAAAATACTAAAAAGTTTCAACATTTGAACTAGGAGACCATGTTAAGTAAAACCTAGATAAGATTTTAGCATACAATTAGGTAGAGCACTTGATAAGGATTCCATAGGTTTAAATAGAATTTGATTTGGAGTCCCAATATATGTGTTAAGAATGTTGGAGTGTGAGAGTATTACTAAAGAAAGAAAAATAAGAAATGGACTTATGAAAATTATTTAGAAGAAAAAATATTTTAAAAAATATTTTTTAAAAAAAAGAAAAAAGTCAACTATGATTTATAATGCACCTCACATTTTTTCTCTTCCACTTCACATTTTTTTCATCGTCTCATCCTTTTTAGCATTTGGTTTATAACTCTCCTTTTTGCAAAATAGTGATCTATCACATTTTTTCTAACAGACATTTTATACCCTTTCTTCTTCGTTTTGAAGTTGATTTGAGCTTGGTTTCTTCTATTCTTTTCCTTAAAAATAGGTAGTTTCCTTAGATACATCTTATCATAGTTTGAAGAAGGGTTTTAGGTGTAACACCCTAAGCAAAGCAAAAACTAATTGAGAGCATTAAGTGGGAAAGGAAGACATAAGAAAATTCTAGAAGCCCTGCCAACACTAGTCAGGAAGTTTATTTTATTTTCCTTTCACATGGTTGCCCCATATTGCTATGGATTTTCTATCTCTCCTCTCTACTTCTTGGACTTTTATTATTCTTCTACAATTTTAATTAATATGCCAAGATTCTACCAAATTTTTATAATTTTGGGCTTTATTTTAATAAAAAATACTATTTTAATTATGTTCATATCATATTCTATCTTTTGGTTAATTTTGAAAATTGTGAAAATTATGCCCAACTTACCCCTAGATATTTTATGAATATATTTAATTTTCTCATGACATAAATATGATTTTCTAAGAATTTTATGGAATTGAGCTTTTATAGATTTTTGGGCAATTTGGATACCTTTTAAATTTTTGAAATAAAATAATAATGTTTGTGGAATCAATTTTGCTTCATCGGTAGTGGAAGCCATAAATCTTTTAGATGCACTAGTCTACATTTAGTAGTGAAGTGTTCTTTAGTGGGACCCATCCCTTGAGAACAAGGATTGTTGGATGGATTTCCTACCCTAGATTTTAATTCGTAAATTCATGTGAGACTATGGATTTAGCCAAAACCATGGCATTGAGCACTTGAGTCAAGTGGTATATGGTGAGGCATAGTCAAGATCTATCCTTCCAATGATATGTGTGCTTTGGCCATTAAGGATGTTAGTGGTGAGGCTATTGCCAAGACCCAACCATGAGTGACTTGTTTAGAATCATGAGGATAATCCAATGATAGTAGTGAGGTTAGCCAAGGATCTATCAGTATATTCCTTTGGTAATGAGGGTAACTAAGACCTAGCCTTCAAAGACGCTTCNCAAAGATGCTTGAATAAAATATACCCTTTTTTGGTTTTTTGAATTTCATTAGATATTTATATTTCTTTTGAATTTTTTGAAAATTTATGGAATTTTTGCTAGAAAATATTTTTGAATATTTTATTAAAAACCTTTGTCTAGCGTGTAACCTAAGACTTCTATCCTTTATGCTCCATGAAGAAGGAAATAAAATAACTTTCCTTATTTGAAGAGTCCTTCACTTTGATGCAGAGAGCCTAGAGTAGGTAAGGAAACATCATAAGAGGAACACAGGATGAAACATGGACTAATTTTGTACAAAATGGATTCTTTCAACTTAAAAAAATAATTTTTTATATTTTTTATTTTTGTAAAACATAAACCTTATACACTTCTTAGATATTTGAGACATGTACCTATTTTGTGAATTAATAATAAAGTATGATAGATATGAATTTTTTGGCTGTGTTGTTGGGATCATGAGATTGCAAGGAACATTTTTATTTCAGTGTGTACTATTTAATATTATTTATTATATATTAAAATGTTATTATTTAATTTGGTAAAGTTAAAATATGAATAAATTTATTTCTAGATGTCTAATTGAGGTGAAACAAGTGTCATAAGGATCATTATTTTACAAAGTATTTTATGATGCAACTAATGGAATTTTTAGATAACATCCATTTTATGGGTGCATAAATATATTTTTTCTAAATAAATTTATTTAATTATACATGTGAATATTATAAAATTTTGTTGCACTATATTGATCTATTGTATTTATGCTCCAAATTAATAGTTTTTAACTATTTTACCATTTCCTTTTGAGTTAGTAAATCAAGATTAAATCCAAATCCTTGGGCTTTCGTAGCATCTCTATTAGCTATTTATAGGATATTTTATAGATAATTAATGGTAGTTTTATAGTGACAATACATTCTTTCTTAGTAGGAAATCCAACATATGCTAAGCAAGACCTAAGAATAATATGATCTTCAAGGATTAGGACCTTTAGAAAATCTAGAACATATGCACATAGGAATCCTAGAAGGATGTCAAATCAACATGGCTCTTTTAATATCTCATCATCATAATCCTCATTTTATTATTAACTTTTAATAAGAAAGATCATAGACCTAGGAAAAGAACTCCAAAAAAAAAAAGAGAAAAGATATGAGCATGGTAACAAGGTAGATGATGGCCTTAACATAAAGATTATCATGCTTGATGATGATCACAAACCATTATTGGAATCTAGAATTATGATACAGATCAAGCTGTGATGAAGGATCCTCCATGCTATAGGAGCCTCCAACTTCAAGCACAATGTGAAGATCTCATCATGTCCCACTCTATTCAAGCAAAGCTTGCCAAAATTTTGTAACATGGCACTTAAAGTTGTCTATTTATTCTAGTCAGTTTGTTAATTTCATAATCCCCAAATTTTGTAAGCAACTTGGTCTCATTTTTTGTTTACTTAAGGATGAGTTTTCAATTAGTTGTGAAGGCATGATGAAGTTTAAATAAGTTGGTTATGTCGATGCCAATTCTTCCTAAGCCTATATAAATGCATAGACTAGCTGCATTTATGGTACCTTTAGTCATTACACTAGCAAAGCTCTTGTAGTTTCTTTCCATAGGTGATGAGTGGCGAGGTACCCCTACACTCAACCATACGAATACGAGTGTTTCACACACGATCCGGTCAAACTCCGCAAACGAGCTAGTTGTGGTATCTAGATAGTTACTCATTGATCGCAGTCCGCTATCTTCCCACCTGGACTAGTATATGCTTTGTCACGTATGGTTTAGTCCAGAGTGAGGTGTATGATATGATTTCTATCCTAGTGCTACTCCTAGAGGCAATGGAAAGTAACTTTAATTTAACTAAGAGGGAAAAGGGAGAGAGAGAGTTAAGCTAATAGGACATAGAGAGAGAGAGAGAGTCTAAGCTAGCCTAAGTGTGATGGGCATCCATTCCTTAATCATTCATACACATCTTAGACCTTGTGCATGACTACCACTGGGATTACCAAGTGCATGGCCTAGGTACGTTACTAGGATACCAAGTAGTCACACTTGAATGCTCGTGATTAAGTCGTACTCATTCCACATTTAAGGAGTTTAGGGTGAAGAGATATTAACTATGAAAGAAATAAATAACAATAAAAATTAAATAATTAAACTAAGTGAATGCTACAATGATGAAGTAATCTCGATCTTTATTTTAGATCATGTGTGTATCCAAGTATGTCACACTCAAATAAAGGTATTGTACAATTACAATCATCACACTACGGGCATGCATTGGGAGAAAGGGTTGAGAAGAACTACAAATGAACTAACTTCTATCTATTAACTAAAAAACTAACTTACTATCACTTTCCCATGTGCCCCATTATGTATTTATAGGCTCACATGGGAACTACAATATCGCATATTCGATATTTCTTGTCAAGCCACCATATCGCGTACCCGATATCGCGTACATGATATCGCGGGTTTGATATCAGGGCTCATTAGATATCATGGGTCCGATAACAAGGGTCCAATAACAGGGATCCAATATCAGCACCTGGTTAACAAGGGTTCGATATTAGCACCTGTTTAACAAGGGTTCGATATCAAGGGTCTAGTATTAGCACTTGACAAACCACGATTCATCAATAGGACTTAGTGAAATTTTTCTCTAAGTGCCTGTAGCATGGATTGAATTGATTGTATAGAGTTTTATTCAAGTGCAAAATGTACCTAGACACATTTGCATAATGGAAATAAAATCGAGATTTCTTCTTTGTATTACAGCACTTGAACTAGCATTTAGTTTACTTTCAATAACTTTATTCTTCTAGACTAAGAAATTAATATTTTATTTTGTAAGAACATTAATATGCCCACTTTGACCATAATATACTAATGTTTGGTAATCCCAGCAGTGAATACTTAGTATGCCCAATAGTAAACACTTGGTAACCTAGTGATGTTCGTATAAGTTCAAGATGTGTACGGAAACTTAGAATAGATGGATGCTTCATGTTTTGAATAGCTCACCTTATCTCCAGTTCCTTTAACTAGTTAAAACTTCCTATTTCAATCACGTCATCCTCGTGATACTTTTAATGATAAAAATAATAACATTATTGATGAGTGACAAATATCCCTATGCTCAACCATATGAGTCACAAGTGTTCATGTGTGATCTGGTCAAATTCTATAAACCTTAAGTCTTCAAGTACACTAGTTCTAGAAAGTGAAATATAAAGGTATGGTTAAGTGCAACCAATGTATCTCATTTTTATCATTTTTTATGTTTTATGTTCTTGATGCTTAGAATAAAGAAATCATGTAATTTTCAATGGCTAATTTAATCTAACTAACTAATTAATCTCTACCTAATCCTAACATAAGTGATGGGACGTGATATCATATGGGCCGCGATATCACGTACGCGATATTGCAGTGCACTATCAAATCTATAAATAAGAGGTGGCTCTCCCTTGTTTCTCACTCTAGGCCTACACAGTAGCAAAACTCTAGCAGTTTTACCTCTCCAGAGATAGAATAATTTCCATGTGCCCGCAGTAGGAGCTCCAAAGTGAGCAGATCTTTATTCGAACAAATATTGTACCTGAACACAAGTTTGTGTACGGAAATAAAGACGAACTTCTTGGATAAACCTTGCAGTGCATGTACTAAGCTAGATAGGACTTTATTTATTTTTATTTATTGTTTATCATTTAAATGCTTTATTAGTTCATTAAATCTCTCTCAACCCTTCTCTCCTAGTTAAGTGCATTTAGTATGACCGCTTCAAGAACATGCGTTACACTTGGTAATCCTAGCAATGAATAGCATTTGGTAAGCCCAAAGGTTGCATTGGTTCAGGGTGTGAACGGTAAGTGGGAATGGATACTGATGCTAGGTTAATTAAGGCTTAGTTAGTTAATTAGTCTCTTCACCCTTCACCTCGTTAGCATAGGAGATAAAACAGAAAAGACATAAAAATCACATACCTTAGACTTACTTAACTATTCAACCGTGACAAATACAAGTAAGTCTGGGAAGACAAAAAACGATTAACCTTAAGTGTTCCATGAGGTGTGTAGGCACTTGGTCTACGGAGTTCGACCAAATCGTGCGTGTAACACTCATATTCGTATGGTTGAGTGTAGGGGTACCTCGCCACTCATCAATAAGTATCCAATCCCACTTTCAATACACATCTTGAACACGTATAACACTATTGGATTAACAAATGTTAAGTGTTTCTTAGATTACCAAGTGTCATGTGCATGCTTAAAGCTGTTGTACTTACATGCTTAATTAATTACTGTTTAGCCTAGCTAACTTAATTTAGCTTAATTACTTGAAATCATTAAATAAAATTGCATAAAACATTAAATGCATAAATAAAATATTTAATCTAGCCAAAGTGATACAAGGTTTATCAGAAAGCTTGTCTTTATTGCTGCATACATTGTTGTGCTCAGGTACAACAATGCTCAAATAAATATCCATACACTCAATGACTCTTGCTATGAATGCTTGGGAAAATATTCTAACTTTAGGGAAGAAAAACTATAAGAGCTCTACTATGCTATGACAAAGATTATGCCCAAACCATGTGCCTAGGTTCTATATTTATAGGTTAGCACATATCCTTAGACATAAGATATTCAACATTACCTCTAAGCCCCCAATATCTAGTATCCGATATTAGAGCTCCGATATTGAGTACCTAATATTGGAGAGAGGCAAAATATAGTTTATCATACCCCCACAACTAAATGAAAATTCATCATCAAATGAACAAAAGAAGAAACAAGTCCCTTACAAAATATTGGAAAGGTATGGGATTATTGACTAACATGCAAACTAACTCAAATGAAACAAACAAATTATAAGTGTTCAAGTGTACGAATTTACAATCTTTTATAAAATTGGATGTTCATGACAATAGAATTGAACATCCTAGTCAAAACTGACATGCAACTCCTTTGGCAGTTGAAGAATGAGGGAGAAGATTCAATGATCATGAAGGGGCCTTATTGCATGGTGCTGCTACTAATAAATTGGTGAAGATAGTCTTGCCTCCAGTCCATGCTTCCCACTGTAATCATAACAAAATCATGAATTAGTGTTCAATGTGTAACTTATGTCTTTTAGGTACCTTGTCTCTTTGGCAATTACACTTGGATAGGTTATGATTATGGTGAATTTATTCTTTTAATAGCATTAGCAAGAAGACTGAAAAATAGGGTAAAATGGATAAGCAGTCCATAATTAAATTTTGAAAAGCTCAAATGTGATGAAATGCTTGAAGACAATTAAAGAATTCACAATAACAAAAAAGAGGATTTCATTGAAAAACATTGTGAAGATACACAAAATTGGACATCATTGATGGGGCATGCAAAAGGATTTGATTGTGAGAATGCCTAAGGATAAAAAACCTAACTAACCCAACCAAAAGGTATGCAAGTGGATCCTCCCCAAAGTAGGCACATGCCCTTTGTTGCCCTTGCATATCCTTAAATCAAGGAGTTCTTGTTCCCCATGGGTGATTGATGGTTACTGAAAGTTAAGTACAAAAACCTGGAGGAAACTCTCTAAGAATTTTAACACATCAAACAAGAACATGAACACCAGCAGTGAGGTGAGGCATGGAAAGCATAGATGGATAAGAGAGAGAAAGTGGAATGGAGTCCTTGATTAAGGTCACATGAAGTTCCTTGTGAATTTTGTGGTGAAATGACCTAATAAAATTCATCCTTAGTCCAAACCAAAACCAACCATGTTCAGTGATTTTGCATCACCACTCTAAGACTAGTCAACCCCCTTAAGACACAAGAATGCTCACATAGAACAACTACCATTCCTTATTTAAGAAGAAAAAAGAAGCAGGAAGTGAGAAAGGGACTTAGTTAGAGGGAACATTTAAGCATGGGTAACATGTCTTTCTAGTCATCATAACTAGTGCTTGTATCTTGTTTATTTTGTCTTGGGGATGTGCTTTAAATTTCCATCATTTTTTTCATAAAAACCACACCATGCAAAGACTTATTCAACTTCCTCTTATTGGTTGACACAGAACAATAAGAAATCCATGAAGACACCTATGCACCTAAGTAAGTATAAGAGGTACAAAGGGTATTGAATCCCCTTAAAGTCATACCATGTTTAAACCTTTGAATCCTTCCCAAGTCTGGAAACTACCAAGGTTACAAATTCGTTAAAGTTTTATTAATGAAAAGGGACCTCACACTTTCAAAACCAAAACACCATAGATTTTGTGGATGGGTGGATGACATGGACTCACTACCTATTTCATGACAAAGAAACCATGTTCATGTTATCCATAACAAAATTCAAAGCTAAAATCCTAACACCAACAATAAAATAACTAGATAGCACATGCACACATCAAGCAAACCAAACTGTACCTAGTTGGCAATAAGGCACATTATTATTAGAACACAATAAGAAAATCACACAAAAAAAAAGAAAAATATACAAAAAATTGTAAAATATTCAAGAAAAATAAAATAAACTAATGATATTGTAAAATAAAAATTGAAAAAAATTAATAAAGTAAAAAAAGATGTAAGATAAAGAAGATGTAATACAAAAATCTGTAAAACAAAAAGATGAAAAACTAAAGAGCCACTATAATGGTTAGCATGGATGGCCATCTCCCCCATGACTAAGTTGAAAGGTGTGACCCAAAAGATGAAGCATGGTTGTCAATTCGATGAGGCATTTCTTGCACTGGCCTGCTTAGGCTCGTGGAAAGGTTTGACTTGTTGTGTGTTGATCAACTACTTTTTATTTGGGCTCTCATGTTTATAAATTAACATAACTCCAAAAGGAAAAGTTTCGTAAATGATGTAAGGGCCTTCCCATAGTGTTTGAAACTTGGTTCATTGTGGCACATGTTTGGGGTTCAGGTAGAGGACCTTATCTCTTGGTTGAAATTTGACTTTTCTAATTCTAAGGTCATTGCACTTTTTGCTACATACCTTGTGCAACTCATTAGATGACAAGGCCACCAATTGATTTTTGTCTAGTAGGTTGAGATTCATTAATCTTTCTTTTTCTACTAGACTTAAGTCAAGGTCAAGGTCATAGGTTGTTGAAAGTGTATGAAGCTCGAATTGAATAGGAAGAGTTTACAGTTTTCCGTACACTAGCTTATAGGGACAGTATGTTATAGGAAGCTTTTAGGTGAAGAAGTAAGCCTAGAGGGCATCATTGAGTTTCATGCTCCACTATTGCTAACTATTCTCATTAAGATCTTAGTGATTTCCCTATTTGTAACCTCAGCTTGACCATTGGCTTGGGGATGATAAGGTGTTGTTAATTTATGCTCAACCCCTAAGTTTTTCATGAGCTTCCAAAAGATAGTACCTGCAAAGTAGGTTCTTTTATTAAAAATTAATGCACGTGGCACACCAAACCTATTTACAACATTCTATTGTACAAATTGAGTAATAGTAGAAGATGTACAGTTGATGACAATTGCTACTTTTGGCCATTTTGTACAATAGTCAATAGTGACTATGATATATGCCTTTCCATTTGACATGGATGTGATGGGCCTCATGAAGTCAATGCCTCAAATGTCGAAGGGTTCTAATGGTTGGATCCACGATTGAGATCCCTCCATTTGAATGATTATTTCACCATCACATTGACAATGTTCACAAGAGTTGAAAAATTGGTGAGAATCCCTGAAAAGTGTTGACCAATAATATCCTACCATTCAAATCTTAATGACCATGCATCTCCTTGCATAGTGGCCTTCATAAGGACCCTCATGAGTGTCCTAGAGAACATGCAGTTGATCAACATCAAGGACACACCAATGAACCAGGCCATCAATGCACACCTTGTAGAGATGCCTGTTGATCTCCATGAAGTGTTTCACCTAGTGAAGAAACTATTATTTTTTTTTGGAAATTCATCTCTTAAGACATTTTTTGAGTAAGAAGATAGGTGAGAATGCCATCATATCATTTAGGCTTAGTGGGAAATTTTTCAGTTATAGCCTTGTCAAAGAGGAGTTCAGTAAGAAACTGATCAAACAGTGGGCTTTCCTCTTTGTTGTCCCATCACAACTAAGACAAGTGGTCAGTGATCACATTTTCAATTTTCTTCCAATCTACCATCATAAGATTGAATACTTGTAAGATCAACATCCACTATATGACACAAGGACTCATTGTTGGCTTATTCATTAGGAAGCGAATTACACTATGATCCACATGCACCAACCCTCTGTACCTAAGCACATAGTACCTAAACTTCTCTAGAGCAAACATCATTGCCATCAATTATTTTTCTGTGATGGTGTAGTTTAGTTGTGCACCCACAATGCTTCAGCTTGTGCAGTGGATGTAATATGGAAATTTCTTGTCATCCAACTTCGTAATCATAACCCCAAGGCATAATTTGATGCATCTGTCATAACATGAAATGGTCTAGACCAATATAATGCTTGTAGAATTGGAGTTTCTACAAGTTTCTCCTTTAGAGATTGGAATGCATTTTCACATTCCTTAGTCCAAACAAATGAAGCATCCTTCTTTGTTAGCTCAACCAATGATTTTGTAATTTTAGAGAAATTCTCTATGAATCTTTGGTAGTAACTAGTGTGTCCAAGGAATGATCGGACATCTTTTATAGTTTCTAGTTCATGGGTAATTCCTTGGATGATCCTAATCTTTTCAGGGTCGACCTCAATTCCTGCTTGTAAAATGTTATGTCCAACATAATGTCCTCTTGGACCATTAGATGGCTCTTTTATGAATTGGAGCTAAAGATTGGTCTCCACACATCTTTTCAGCACTTGCTTAAGATAGTTCAGGGCTTGCTCAAATGTAGGCCCATAGGTGGAGAAGTCATCCATGAAGATTTCCATACCACTATTGATTTATTGTTGAAAAATACTTAAGACCAACTATTAGAATGTGGTAGGGGCATTGCATAAGCTGAAATACATCTTTCAATATGCAAAAGTTCCCAACGAACTCATGAATGTTGTTTTAGCTTGATCCTCTAATGTGATCTAGATTTGGTTATAGCCATTATAACCATCCAAAAAACTATAATAGCATTACCCAGAAATGGTGTCCAAAACCTAATTCACAAATGACAATGAAAAGTGATCTTTAAATATTTCCATATTTAACAACCATAAGTCAATGCAAACTCACCACTTACCACCTCTCTTTGGTACAATCATGAGTGGGGTAACCCACTCACTATCTGCAATGGGATAGATAAACCCCACCTTGAGGAATTATTTGATTTCCTCTTTGACAATTTACTTCAATTTTTGGTTCAATCACTATTGTAGTTATCTCTTTGGCTTCATGGTCAGATCAATGTAGATACGATGCTGACATATCCTAGGATCAATCTTTATGAGTTTGGAATATGACCAAGCAAAGATTGTTGGTCATCTATTGACTACATTTAGTGGCATCTCATTTTGTTCAAAAGTAAGATTTGCATTGATTATTATTGAGAATAACCATGGCTAGGACATCTATGCAATAGAGAATAGTATTGGCACATGGCTATGTCCAAGGGTTTATGTATCCCTTATTTCCATCCTTGGATCTACCTCCTCAAGTTGGACACTCAAGAGTACATTTGATATTTATCATTAAACAATTTGAGCAATGTACTCCTCTATCTAATGGGTTCTAGTTCTAAGGACTAGTACCAGCTCTCTACTTTCTTAATGAGTGTCTTTGGGAACAACTTAAGCTTTTGCCAATCAGTTTCCACATTTTACAAGGTACATGCAACGTGAAAGACTTGAAGATGGTCCTGCAGATTTGAGTTATATCCTCCTTTGAACTTGGGGATATTATTCATGTCTAGCCTCTTGATTCAACTATCCTTTATATGTCTTGTAGGAATTCTCACTACCTCTACAATGTTCAACATGTTTCAAGTGGCAAGTAAAGGCTCATCATAATCATGGCCTCTATGGTGGTGATGGTGCCTATGATGTCCTTTTTTACCCCTACTTTTGTTTTGACAGGCCTCCCTTAAATGACTACACCCCTAATCTTGACTTGCTTAATGAGCCTTACAATCATTTTGGTCTTGTCAATCACCTCCATCATGATTATGCCCTATGTGGTTGTGTTTGGAGCTAGAAGAGGAAGAAGATTATGACAAAGATGAAGAGGAAGGAGGACTAGCACTAACACGGTCCCTACTACCCCCTCTTCTATGGTCACAACCACAATCATGATCATGATCATAATCATGATGCTTATCCTCATCCCTACCATGACACTCTTTCACAAATCCCTTTTGATCATGGCACCCATTCTTGCTAGAGCCAAGATTGTGGATAGTAAATTGTAGGTTCTAGTTTTGGCCTTCTTGGTCAAAGTCAAAGAGAGGAGTGTCATTGGATGGAGAGCCCTCAGAAAAAAAGCCCTCACCATCTCTTTTGTACAATAGGAATGAGGAGCCATTAGACCATTTCTCCTTCGCACTTTCATGACGCTTCTCTTGCTACCAATCCATTTTACATTGTACATTTGTGGGATGGTACTCCCTAGCATTACTATCCAACACAAAATATTTAGAATGAAGTCCTTGTAGACCCAACCTCATAAGAGCGTGTTGGAGCATCGTAGAAATGGATCAATTGAGAGATAACACAATGTTTCCCTTCAGGTGTTGCCACCGCATTTGTTCATCCTAGTGTAGGATGAAGGTGAAGTTGGACACATACTCATCAGGATGAGCATATACCACCTTATATTAGTAGGGCACTTACTGATTTGTTTGTTCAATTCTTTGCCAATTAGATGTTCGCTCAAACTTAAATAGAGAATCACTCCTATGAAAAGAAGAAGACATTCTGGGATTAGAAAAAATAAAACTCATTATGCTTTGTTATAATTGTTTTTGTTATTTTGGCATATGATGTGACCTTAGGGTTCATTCTAATGATGTTAAATGATTTTCACTAAGTTCCTAGATAATGCACATATCAAACAAAAAGTCCCCAGGAACGGCACCAATGATGAGCACCAAATACCCCTATGCTCAACCATACGAATCACAAGCATTCATGTATGATTTAATCAAATTTTATAGACCTTAAGTCATTGTCTTCCCAGTTACATTTGTAAAATGCAAAGGTATGGTTAAGTGCAACCAAGACATGATTTTTATCATTTTTTATGTTTTATGTTCTTAGTGCTTAGAATAAAGCAATGAAGTAATTTTTAATGGCTAATTTAATCTAACTAACTAATTAATCTCTACATAATCCTAACATAAGTATTTGGTCCCACTTTTTGTACACATCCTGAACACATATATCATTACTAGGTTACCAAATGTTAAGCATTGCTAGGATTACCAAGCGTCATGCGCATGTTTGAAGCAATCATACTTATGTGCTTAATTAATTACTATTTACCATAGCTAACTTAACTTAGCTTAATTTAGCTTAATTACTTGAAAGCATTAAATAAAATTTCATAAAACATTAAATGCATAAACAAAATAGTTAATCTAGCCAAAGTGCTATAAGGTTTATTAGAAAGCTCATCTTTATTGCCACACACACTACAGTGCTCAAGTACAACAATGCTCGAATAAAGATCCATACACTCAATGATTCCTACTGTGGGCACTTGGGAAAATATTCTAACTTTGGGGAAGAAAAACTACAAGAGCTCTACTATGCTATAACAAAACTTATGCCCAAACTATGCACCCAAGCACTATATTTATAGGGTAGCACATATCCCATGACATCGAATATTCAACATCACCTCTAAGCCCCCGATATTGGATATCTAATATCAAGGCTTCGATATCGAAGCTAGACAAAATACAATTCATCAATTATAAATCTAAACATCTTATACCTCAATCACACTTAGCCACACAGAAGGAATTAACATAAGTGATGATTGGGAAGACAACAACCAGTAATCTCATGTTTGACTATCTCGGATAAAACCCACTTAAGTAGAAGGGCTCATGGAATTTGATTAGATCGCATGTACATGCTTATGATTCATATGGTTGGGTGTAGGGACTACTTGTTATTCATTAGTTACCATGTTGAAAAATTATTCTTAGCATGTTAGTTGAAAATAACAAAAGCCAAAGTATGTAACATGAAAAAAGAATATGTAACCATTCACATCCAATTTTTTCATGATTAATTATGGATTATAACTCCAAAATTTGGCTTTGATCTAAAGCATAACATTATGCTACTATATAAGTGGATGCTTAAGTGGTCTTAGCATCATCACATGTTCACCAAACAAAGGGTGTGTGAAGCATAATTGAAGTTATAGTCTCTTTCTCTTGTGTAAGCTTGATCTAAGTGTTGATGCATAAATTTTGGACATGCCGCCAACACCTGTGAAAACTTGTTTTAAGAGACTATTGCCCAAGGCGCCTCCGGGAATAGTCTCAGCTGGAAAGGGGTATGTGACAAAACAATATTAACAATATTTTAAACAAAATATTTAAAACTTAAATTTGATTTTAGGAGCATTCTGTTATGTTTTGAAAAACATATAAAAATAAAAATTAAACATTTGTGTAGTTTTGAGTAAAATAAATAACACAAAATAAAAATTCAAATTAAAAATAAAAATTTATCTGGTGCTCTAAGCAGATGAAAATTCAGCCACTGGTCTTCTCGATGTCTACTTGGTCTCTACCGTGTGGGTAGAAAAGAAAATAAGAAAGAAAATGCATTTGTTTCATGCACGAGAGACTTGCGGCTCTTGAACAGAAAAATCCTACGCGAGAGACTTGCGGCTCTTGAACAATAACAAAAAAATGCTCGTTGTTTGAATAGAAAATCCTCTCTGGTGGTGAACTGAAAATCCCCTTATCGTTGTCAGAGAATAGGCGTAGGCGTTGGCTGCCAGCTCCCCCTCTCGTTGCCTCTAAACTTTAGCTTCCTCCCTCTATATAGCGGCCCTGCAGGAGAAAAACCTAACCCTAAATTACCAGCCACCTTTACCGTGAATTATTTTTGCCTTTTTTCTCATATCGCTGCAAAAGAAAAAAAAAACAAAACAAGATAATCATCATGGGTCATAAGTCATGGGTGGATTCTTGATCAACGTTTTAAAATCTATTTTTTTATGGGCCAACAAAGCCCACTAGCACATGGACAGTGACCATGTGCAAGCTCATGGTGCTCTATTTTTTAATTTTTTTAATTTTATATTTTTATTTTTTATTTTTAAAGATTGAACTCATTCAAACAAGGACCTATGCCTAGCATGGGTGAGGTTGATCTCAACACTTAGCCCCCAAACTATAGATTGCATGCAAGTGCAAGAACTAGAAAATCTTGAATGAAAATGCAAATGGTGGAGAAACAAAAACAACATGAAACAAGAAATGCAAACTTAAAAGTAAACTATAATGTTCTAAACATGATCAAAATAACCAAATAATCGAAAGAGACACCGACATAGGCCATCCAAACAACCATTAAAATCTGAATATATAATTTATTGTTATTTTGAATAAGATCTATAAATATATATGTGTAATTATATATATATATATATATGTAGATATATACTTAAGCTCTCTTTCTTAATATTCTCACAAGGTAACAGTAAAAGTATGCAGACTATTTTGAGCAAGTAACTTATAGAAAACTTAATGAGGAGGGTGAGCTAAAGCTCATGTTAAATCATAGTAAGCCACAACTTTCAGATTTTTCCTTGGGTCTTTTTTTTTGGGAACTTAAATTTAAAAGAAGAAATGGAGGTTAGGGTGAGGATTGCTACCGGACCCCATTACACTCAAGAACTTATTACACTACCAAAGAACACGGTCCTCATTTTTTTCTTTTGTTTTCTTTAAGGAAACTTTGCTCATGGTGTACTTCATTCTTGAGGTAGGAATTTCAACACAAGTATGGTCGATTAGCTGCACTGCCAAAGAGCATGGTCCTTTTGGAAACTTTGCCCATGGTGCAGTTCAACCCTCGTGTATGTGCCTTTGATTGGTGGCATCATAGCAGGTCTCCTAGGTGGATAAAGGTTCTCAAATAGAAATGAACACACTTCATCCCGTTGTTCACAGGATAGCCATAGATCATCATACCTAAGGGCTTGGGCTTATCAGAAGAAAGGATAGAATTTTCCAAGGTCACCTAGTAATTATGACTAACCACTCTCCAACATCACACATCCTACACTCACATGATCATGATGATAACATGATAAGTTTGTATAAATCCAATGCTCCATAATCTAACATAACAAATAGACTGAAACCATGGAATCAATTGAAAAGAGTTATAGTATTTATAAAATATAAAGCAGATTTTATAGCATTATATTATAGTAATAGTAAGTTATATTAT
>MNCI01008213.1:6127-17639 GCA_015680685.1 Gnetum montanum | reverse complement strand
GGCGTGAACAGCGTAAACAGAAATGAGCACAGCGTGAGCGTACGGGCGTGAGCGTAAACAGCGTGAACGAATGTAGAGCGTAAGCAGGCGGGTGGTGTGAACAGTGGGCGTATATGAACGGAGACGGAGCGAAAATGCAAACGGGCGTGAACGAAGGGCGGGCCAAATTGACGTAAAACTAAAAAAGAACCCGCAGCGAGCGTAAACAATGGCCGTCTTCGGACACGAACCGAGCGCGGAGCGCGAGCGTAGACGGGCGAAAACAGGGGGCGGGCCAAATTAACCTAAAACTATAAGAAGAACTTGCTGTAAATGTAAGCAATAGATTACGGAATTAAAATTTTGTGCACCGGTCTAACGCAGTTGTGTGGGGACACAAGGCGGACATAAAGCCCCGGTGAACGGGAAGGATGCAGCTGGCGGACACGGTGGGTGGAGCGCGGACTGTGCTCAGCGTGCAGCGTGCGGTGTGCAGGACTCTCGGCGTAAGCGTGAGCGTGTGAGGGTTTCAGCAGCGTGATTGCTCTAGGTCGGCTCTGGTGAATTTTTTTGCAGACCTGGTAAACGTGGAAAACTGGGCTATTTATAGGGGTAGGGTTACCGGGAAAAGTGGATGGGGAGACACATGGCGTACAGACCGGGCGTTACAATTTAGAAACTCGGTACACGCTGGGCGTATACATTACAAGCTGGCGTGTACGCTGAGCATATACGCTGGGCATACACGCTGGGCGTATACGCTGAGCGTAAACATTTACAAGCTGGCGTGTACGCCGAGCGTAATCATTTTCAAGCTGGCGTGTACGCTGGGCGTATACGCCGGGCGTAGACGCCGGGCGTAGAGACCGACGGATGTCCACTTGCTTCAATCCTTGCGCTTTGGTGTCATCTTCATCCGGGCGTAGACAATCCTGTCGTCGAGCGTGTGCCCCTGCCGTACCTGGGCGTATACACTGAGCTGGGCGTAGACGCTGGGCGTGGACGTTGGGCGTGGACGCTGGGCGTAGACGCTGGGCGTAGACGCTGGGCGTGAACCCTGGGCGTGAACGCTGGGCGTAGACGCTGGCACAACACTTAAAAGATTTTTGTGGTATTCTTAAAAGATTTTTGTGGTGTTTCACCTATCCCTATCTTGTGCAGTAGGCGACTGCCAACCCCTCTGTGCAAGCCAGCGGGTGGTGGTCTTCGCAGGCTTCCCTACCTGCTGGGATCCACGCCCCACAAGCAGCTAGTCAACCCATTCCGTTGTTTCCGTTCCCTCGTGCCGCCTTCTTGGTCCAACTTCCTGTGCCTGCTCCACAGACACCTCTGTCAACGGGTCTAGACCAAGCCTTCCAGCTTATATAGACCCTCACTGAGGATGTCCGATGACTTAAAGCCGCTAGATCTGATACTATTCAGATCATGGACTTTTATCAGGACGATCCGATTAGTCCAGTGGTGCCAATGCTGTCACTGCCGCCAGGGATGTTCCTCCCTCATTTCACCATGTACAATGGGGAGGGGGATCCCAACACTCACTTAGTCACCTTTCGATCTGAATCCTTGTTGCTTCAACAGTGGCCACATACAATTATCAGAGTCTTTGCAATGTCATTAACAGGAAAAACTTTGGACTGGTACAGAGCCCTCCCACGCTCTTCCATCTCAACCTTGGAAGAGCTGTTGACCCAGTTTGTTACCCGCTTCAAATACAACCTGAAGCCGAAAGTCACACTGGATCAGCTCATGGGGGTGAAACAAGACCTGCTCGAGCCCGTCCAAAAGTTTATACAATGTTGGAATGCCACCTTGAACGAGATCCGCGAGCCGATCGCGGACTCACATATGCTGGCTATATTCAAGGGAGTAGTTAATGACTTCATTAAGTCAAAGCTGTACTACCTTTCCCCAAGTAATTTACATCAGGCCTTCGCACAAGTTAGGAGCATCCAAGATGCTGCGGAGGCCAGCAAAGACCCGACGTATGTCGCCTACAGGAACGCACATAACAAGGCCAAAGACAAGGGTAAGGCGACAACGACAGTAGCCGCGCTAACTGAGAGCGCAAAGAATAAGAACAAGAAGGCGCCCACAACAGCACCTCCCGAGGCCATGGCTGGTGCCGACACTAGCCAAGCCACAACTACCCCTGAAGGCCCCCCAGCCAAAGCCAAATTTTGAGCGTAAAGATCGTTCAAAATATGCGGCTTTACCTGTGAAGCATTCCGAATTGCTGAAACAACTGTTAACGGCAGGGCACATTCAACCTAAGAAGGTGTCCGAGGAAGCTCTGAAGCGTCACAGGCGTCATTGTGAATTGCTGAAAGACCCTTCTTTAGCCTTACCTAACAAACCAGCAGTTCCGAGATCTTTCATGCTGGACCGCTTCTGTGACTACCACCAGATGTGTGGTCACGACATGGATTACTGCTGGGCATTAAAGGATTACATTCAACGCATGATCGACGAAGGTCATCTAAAATTAGACAGCAGTAACCCGACGCGTCTGGAAAACCAAACACTACATGTATATAAGGACCCATTGAACGTAAACTACGATCCTTATACAATCACTGTGGTGAGTACGGACGGTGAGCGTAAGGGACCGCCAAAATAGCCTTTTGTTTTGCGTGTGCCCGCCAGCTCACAAAGGGGGCCAACTACTTCATCGGCAGCCAGCGGGGTCTCACGGCCACCTTTCATCATACGGGCACCTTCCCAGGTACACCCTCAGTCACGCGGCAGCACTCAAGCCACGACTCCGTCCGCGCCCACGCCTAGAGCGCCCTTCATTATCAGGGTGCCAGAACCACGGCCTGCTCCTCTCACGCAGGGGCAGACCTCCGGTCAAAATAACCAGTCATTGCCTCCTATGTAAAAGGAGGAGGACACTACAATTAATGCAACAAAAGACCACCTTACGCTCAGCTTTCCTAAGCCCAGGCCCCTGGCCTCTGTGCCTTTGTCTGTGCCTCAGAAGCAGGCTAAAGGTACAGAAACGCAGCCACCTTCTCTTGGCAGGAAAAGGAACAACCCTCCCACTGACACCGCTCCGCCTCGAGAGATTCGTCTCTTGGGCCGAATGGAGGAGGACAAGGGAGATAAACAACCCGGTCGAGAGAAGAACCTCCTCGATGCATTCACGCAAGTCAAACAAGCTCTTAAGCAAAAGAATACAATGCTGAGCCTGTACGACTTACTGATGACGTCTCGAGAACACCGTGAGGCTATGGTACGCATGCTGACATCCATATCAGTGGATGGCAACCTACCAGCAGAAGAGGAAGTGATACACGCTGTCATGTTTTCCTCCGAAGCTGAACAACCCAAGCCTACCTCGCTGACCTTTCTTGACGAGTTCATCAAAGATAACCCAGAGAAAGGTCAGGTAACGACAGAGCCTATGTTCATTACCATTCGGGTCGGCCAGTACCGGATCCGGAGGGTGCACGTGGATGATGGCGCAGCTGCTAATGTTGTTCCTTATTCCATAGTGGATAGGTTGGGCTTGGTCGACCAGATCATGCCCACGACGACAGCCTGCGTAAAATCGTTCAACGGAGCACGGGTTCAAGTCAAGGGAACGATGCGTATTGAGTTTGTGACGGGGGATCAATTCCCAACCGAAGCCACATTCTTAGTCATCGAGGAGATGCCTGGTTTCAACTTGATCTTAGGGAGGTCGTGGTTAGCCCAGCTGAGGGCGGTTTCGTCGCCAATACACCAAGAGATACACTTACCCTACGCCGGGGGGAAGGTCATCATACGCGGCGACGAGGTCACCCCCAAGACTGTCAATAACATTGAAGAAGAATGGGGTTCGGAGATTGAAACAACTGACGATTAGTCCCATCTCCAAGCCCCTAAATAAACCGACAACAATGACGACGGTCTAGCCTAGGCCGACCTGCCATTTCCGGATGACAGCGTAGAGGAGTCAAACCACAAGCCTCCTCGCCCTTACGCAGCGCTCAACGTGAAGGTCATTAAGAGACAATTGTGTATCGATGGTTGAACAATGGTCTTTTGTGTGTACCGTCATTCTCTTGTAAGTTAGCGCACTCCCCATTTAACAGCTTCTTTTGTTTCAACATACTTTTACGCTACATTTGCTTTCCGTGTTTACACTTTGCACTTTTTTTTTGCGTGTTTTATCGTACCCACGTTAGTTACGCTTTCACATTACTTCACGCATTTATACAGGATTACATTTTTGTTACAATTTACGCAGTCAGCCCGCAACGGCCTTAAACTAGTTATGCAAAATCAACCTATTCATACCGTTGTACATAGTTACGCAACGGCCTTAAACTAGTTATTCGGAGTTATCTACTATCATTATTTACGCTCGCTATACAATACACAACAGGCCTACAATGGCCTTAAACTAGTAACACAGTATTGCATACTATAACCGTTTACGCTGGAATACGCAACGGGCCCGCAACGGCTTTAAACTAGTTATTACGTCCCATCAGTATCACTTAGACAGAATCCTTAACATATATTTTCACGCTGACGCAACCAAAAGCATAAAAAGTCAAACAACAAACTAATTAACGTTTCAAATATCCATTAGACTTTATAACAACTCGTCAACAGTCATTCAGAAAAATACCCGACCTTGCATCAATAAAATTTTGCGTAAATAATAATTATGCATTCCCTCTGCTACCATTGTCACCAGTATCTCTTAACTCTGGATCTAGCCCCAAAAGGTCGTCCTCCAGTGGGCCATCATTTCTGGGAATTATGCCTTCACGAAAGATTACCCCTTCATGAAGCTCTCGTTCCGGCACTGGCTTCATAGGAGAACGCTCTTCATCGTTGCGTTCCTCCTCTGCTTCCTCTGTTTCCTCTCCCGGCCCCTCAGCTAGCGTATTTTCCCTATCTTCTTCCGGTACCTAAACCCAAATAACATCAAAAATTAGAATAGACAACACAAGCCAGAGAACTCTCCGACTAAGTCATACATAAACTTACTCGTGACGGCCCAACTTCCGTAACGAAGGGAAGCTTGTCTAGGCCAGCCCACAGGCGCTGCATAATCTCATCCTCTATCAAGTCTGGCCACACATCTTCGCCCAACGCAGCTCCAGATTTTACCTTCCCCTTCTCCACGCTACTCCAGCGGGGTGGATCTGGGAAGAAGGTAGGGATTGTAGCCTGATTCCCAGGGAAAACCATTACCCTCTCCGGGGACGCAGTTACGGTCACCTGCTCTTCGAACTTCTTGAAAGCTTCGGACGCTCCGATGGTATCCACAAAAACCTCCAAGGATCGAGCTTTGATGGCAAAATCGCGGTAGTATTTTCGATAAGCGGCGCTTTCCATTTTATATAGGTGCTTGTGGTCCTTCTCCTTCTGCCCCCACTCCTGTACGCTGGCGCAGTAGTCCCTCCAGTCCTAGCTTTTCTGAGCTAGAAGTTCGATTTGCATCCTCTGCTCTACTAACGCCCGACTGGTCTGTACGTTGTTCTTGATGGCTGTCCAATAACAGGAGTGATCAATAACAGCGGTACGCCAGTCTTCATCCCCCATCACTCGAACCTGTAGGAACTCGTACCGTGCCCTTAAGTCCTCGACTTCCTGGGTCAAGGATCCAGCCTTCTCCTCCGACCGTTGCAGCCTTTTCCATAAGTTTTCATTAACGTTTCTACTTTCCCATACGGAACGTGTTGAGCGCAACGCACATTTATGCATTTCTTCATAAATGTGGCATGGCACGATTGCCCCATCAGGTGGGGGCTCCGCTGTGTCCAGATCAATGGGCTCCGCGGGATCCCATCGGAGGTGAGCTCCTGATAGAAAACAAGCATCAATACGGATGACACATTACCAAGACATTATGTCGTAACTTTGTTACGGCTATAACTTACCAGCGCCAGGTTCAACGCATTCCAGACGCTCGATCATGTCACCGACAACGCCTTCCATGAAGGCAAATTTGTCGGGGAAGTCTCTCCACATTTTGCTCACAGCAGCAGACGTAGAGGCATCTTCTTCCCCTGTAGCGTAATTTGGTTAGACATTCCATCTATTAACAAGGTCCTGCAAATACGCTAACGCACTCATTACCTCTGCCGATGGCAGTGGCGATTTCATCAACATCTTCCGTATCCCTTTCCCTTTCACGCACTGGACTCTGTGCGTCACTGGTTCTAGTAGCTAGGGCCTCCTCACACACTGGAACCTGCACATGGCTCACATTAACAGCTGGGGCCTCTTCTTCCAAAATTGAGGCCCCCTCCCCACGGCTTAGTATCATTACCCCTGTCTCAGGGGTCAATTGCCTTGTCATTTTCACTGTTACACCACCGCACGTTAGCATATAATGCCAGACTATCTAAATAAAACATTGCGTACTACAATCCTTTCACACTTACCAGGTGGAAGCTTATTTCGCTGAACCTCGACCGTAACAGTTTGGCTTGCGTTACCCCCAGGGGCCTCGGCTAGATGGAGCCTCTTGTGCCGAGCTGCAGGTTCCAAAATTTCTTCCGCCACGCGCTTCCCTCGCGAGGCGTCACCGGTGTAGGTAGGCATTATCCCCCCCACACTGTCGAGACCTCGTACTTGGGGCACTGCCAAGCCTTTAGTCATTACAGAAAATGACTCCCCGATTCCTTCCGGCAGATCCTGCCCACGGGTAGTGCTGAGAATGTGGGCAATCCAAGGTCTGGACAGCTGGTCTCGGTCTTGCTGTCCCCAGACCCCATTCCTCTGGATGACCAGAAACTCAGCAAACCGCCGGAGGCAAGCTATGAAAAAGGCATAATGCACATTAAAGCGGGACTCAAGCTTCTTGCGAAGCTTGACCATTTTGCTGAACAGTCCCTTGGCCAAATGGTTTGCCCAATCGAACCGGGTTCCCTCCTCCAGAACCTCTCACGTAATGTGGGTCTGTTCTACAGAAAAGAACTTCGCCTGCGAAAGGGTTTTGGGGAAAGTCCGGGCCCGAAAAAGGGGATACAGTGTCTTCACGGCGTCCATCTCGAATTTGTCACAAGGAAACCCTTTGGTCTCTTTTGGGATCGTCACCCACTCCTTCAGACACTCCTGGAATCTAGTGCTCCTCTTAGTCTTCGCCTTTACGGGTAGGCCATTCGAGGGGATGCCAAACAGGTCCGCGAAGAGCTGAGTGTCGATATCAAAACTTACGCGCATGTTATGCACGCGCGTGCAAAAATGCTCCGCCTTCTCGCTAAAGGAGTTGACCAAAGCTATCATTTCATTGGCGGGGACATCAGGGGTCGTCGCCAAAAATAGGTGCATTAGCCCTGCTGCCCGGATCTTGGCGGTCACCGCGACTGGGGCCGCCGAGTGGCCGAGCCAGTGCTGTGCATCCTTAATCTCGCCATAACGGAAGAGGACATCCCTCACCTCATGGCCGGAAATCGTAAGGGTAATCTCCTGGGATTCCCTGACTAAAAAATATAAAACAAAAGTCAAATAAAAATGCTTTACGTAATGCCCATGACTCGCTACTACACACATAACATTAGAACACGCAACAGCCTTACCAGGTCCGAAGGGCAAAGGGAATGGCGGTAGGTCCCTCTGTACGTCCTCAATCGTAAGGGGTGAATTTGAGGTCCAGTCATTGTGAAGCCACCCGAGTTCCTGGCAATTCTTAAAAGGGTGCTTATAGCAGGTGTGATACTCATGCATCTCATGGCCAATTTGCCCTATAACACCGGCACACACGTTGTTAGTTGCGGTAAACGCCATTATTGCCTTTTCGGCCCAGGCCAACACATCACCATCTCTAATTAACCTATTATCATGTATGAAAAACCTGTACCATACAGCGTAGGATTAACTTACATTTTGCACATAGACTTCTCCTACACTTCACATCAATAACAAACATTATAACACTAACAAAGACAATACATTTGGCAGAATTTGCTTACCCGCCCGCGTAGTACACCGTGCCTTGTGGGTTCTGGAAGTAGGTCGAGACATGACGAGCCACGAACAACGTGTTATATGCATGATAACAACTGAAACGGGCCATTTCCCAGATCTAGTGTAAATTCCTCAGGCCTCGGGCGCTGAGCGCTTAGTCCTCAGGATGACTCGTATCGATGGCCCCGTCTGTCAAGTAAGCCAGAATCCCCTTTGCAGACTCCGCCAACAGGTGTTCTAAAATGGCACCGGCAACATCACCGGTCACATTAGACCACATAATGATGCTAAAGTTGCGTAGTAAGAACTACAGAAACTCCAGCGCCCCCTTCCGGAACCAGATGGCTTTCCCCTGCACTCGCGTGTGTGGAGGAGGGACATTGGGGATGATGGGGTTTACCCAACACAAAACCCCAATGATGTCTAACACAATCAGAATAGGCTTCAGCACGACACTGTACAGAAAACACGCTACATAAATCAACGCCTAGATTTACAGTTGCATCATTAATACAGAAACACTAGACATCATGCTTAGCCATCTATGTGGAAATCGCCCAAACCCTTGCAACAGCGCAAGGTCCATCTCTGACAACAGCGATAAACACAACCATACCAAACCCTTGCTGTAACGCAAGGTCCATAACCCAAAACCCTCATTTACACGAAGAACAATGTATAGCACAAATGCTAAAATAGCACGAGCATGCAAAGAATGACCTACCGGTTCAAAGGTGTCGGGTCAAGAACTTCGACCACGGCCTGTTGAACATGCTCCAGGTTCTCCTGTACCTCATCAATTTTAGCCAATTTAGGGTTCTTCCTCTTCGTCTTAGGCGCCATTATCATAGCTTCAACACTTGCACAGCTTTGCATCTACAAATCTTCTGTTCTTCTTGCTCTTGCTAGAAAATACCTGCGAATTTGAACTCACAATAGCCAACAGTCCGTTCTAACCAAAAAACCGCCTATTTGTATGCGAGAATCACTGACTTGATATCTGATTTCAGTGGGACTTTCCTAAAATGGAACCCGAAAATCAATATATTAATGCGGTTGATATCGCACATACCGCTGTCCGAAATGATGTTAAACTACCACATCTTATCACCTCATAATCGGGTAGCATTGATTACAACTTCATTACAAAATTCAAAATTCTGTTAGCTTTCCACGTTTGCTAGCCATCACGTCATCTTCTTTCTAACCGTTTACGCACTTTGCGGTTTTGCAGGGCAAACAAATGGACGCAACACTATCAACACCTTTAACCCTGACTGGCCCATATAGAAAGGTAGTTAGGCAATTCGATCCCGCGTTTATAGACGTTAACCTCCCCTTAGAAGACGTAACTATAGCTGCGTCAGAGATGTCCCCGGAATTGCCAGAACAGTTGACGCGCACACTAGACCTGGAAGCTAGGGACATAACCGAAGACCCCCTTGACGAGGTCTCTATCGTTACGCATAGGGGTGAAGCTAAAATGCTTAAAGTTAGTTCCTTGTTAGAACAAGAAACGCACGATGCCATAACACAGGTCCTGCAAGACAACATCACTATCTTTGCATGGTCATACGAGGATATGCCTGGACTAGATCCCAGGCTAATCCAACATAACATCATCTTAGACCCACAGATCAAGGCAATTAGGCAAAAAGCACGCAAGATCAAGCCAGAGATCGCGCTAGCCGTGCGTGATGAAATCACCAAGCTATACTAGGCTGGTTTCATTCATGCAGTCGATTACTCAGACTGGGTATCTAACATTGTGGTCATGCCAAAGAAGACTGGGAGTATACACATTTGCATAGACTTCCGGGATTTGAACAAGGCCACAATCAAAGATAATTTCCCGCTCCCGAGTATCGATCAACTAGTCGATACAACAGCTGGGCATGCACTCCTATCATTCATGGATGGCTTCTCTGGTTATAACCAGATTCACATAAACCCAAAACATCAATTAACTATGACATTCATGACACCCTAGGGTACCTTTTGTTATACTATGATGCCATTTGATTTGAAGAACGCCGAAGCCACGTATCAACGAGCCATGACGTACATCTTTAGCGATTATCTCTTAGAGAGGCTGAATGATTATATAGATGATATAGTTGTGAAGTCTAAAGTCTGAGGATCATTCAGGAGATCTGGAGTTAGTCCTTAAAAGATGCTTTAAATACGAGCTCCGGCTTAACCCGAAGAAGTGCGTATTCGGAGTCAAAACCAGACGCATGTTGGGGTTTGTGGTATCGGAAACTGGCATACGAGTTGACCCTGATAAGGTCAAAGCCATTGTCGAGTTAACGCCTCCGACAGACCTCAAGCAATTACGCGGGTTACAGGGACGCTTGCAGTTCATACGCCGATTCATCTCGAGATTAACCGACAAGCTGCACCCTATGCAACATTTGCTAAAGAAGGGGGTTAATTTCGAATGGACGGAGGATTGCCAACGTGCGTTTGATAGCATTAAACAGGAACTCCAACATTTACCTACGGTTTTCCCGCCACAAAGGGACTTGCCATTTTACATTTACCTCGCAACTTCAGACGTAGTGTTAGCAGCATTGCTTTGTCAAAGGAGGAACGATGGGTCCGAAGTACCTATCTACTACCTGAGCCATGCTTTATACACATACGAAACGAGGTATAACGAAGTAGAGCGTAATTGCCTAGCGTTAGTTTTTACGCTTAAGAAATGTAGACATTACCTTTTCCATAGGACCATCACATATAATTTGTACGAAAGCAGTAGGATTGCTCGCTAGGAAGCTATCACCACAGAATTTGATCTGCACTATGTTGGCCAATCTTCTACGAAGGGCCAAGCGATAGCCGATCAGTTAGTAACATCACCGGTTAACAACCAAGCAACTATAGAGCTAGAGTTCCCTGACAAACATGTACATAGTCTAAGCCCTATCTTAACAGGCCTTGAAGCAACGTTGTATTTCGACGGAGCTTCAACCGCTAGAGGTGGAAGTGCTGCCACTGTTATCACGCTATCGCCTGAGGATGTGTGTCTACACGCTTATCGCTTGACCTTCCCTTGTGCGAACAACGTGGTAAAGTACGAGGGGCTCCTCAGGGGATTACTAACTGCTGGTGAACTTGATGTTCAACACCTGGCGATTAGGGGTGATTCGATGCTTGTCATAAATCAAATCACTGGAGTCTACGCCTACAAGGCTGTACATTTGCAGCCCTACTGCGATCAGGCTAAAGATCTTCTGAGGCGATTTACAACCTTTGACGCCCAACATGTCCCACGCACTGACAACACGCTGGCCGACTCACTGGCCACCTGGCTTTACACGTGCCTTCACACCTATTTAACACCTACCCTGCATTAATTACAGACTACGTAGATCCTATCATTCAGGTGGTGCAAATCTCCTCTCTGCTTGAGGAAAGCACACCTGAATGGTACGACAATATTAAAACTGATCTTTTACAGGGTGAGCTACCGTCTGCATTAACACGCGCATAGAAAGACGTAATCCGCAAGCGGGCTAGGCAATACATCATCATCGGAGATAGCACTCTCTATAGATGCTCCTTTGATGGCGTGTTGCTTACCTGCGTTGACAAAGACCAAGCGCAACACATAGTC
>MNCI01008212.1:0-10897 GCA_015680685.1 Gnetum montanum | reverse complement strand
AGTCTCGCCTCATTCCAAGATCACTACTACCCTCCTAAGTATTACAAAACTCATTCTCCATCTCCAAGAGGGGATTCCCCATATCCTTATCATGCTCCTCATCCTTCTATGCATGTCCCTCCTTCTCAACCTAATTCACACATGCTCCATCAATGCAGGGTGAGATTCTAGCCCCACCATAGCAACATATCACTACCAAGGCTATTAACTTATAGTTGGCTCCTCAACTAAGTGGTTTAGAACTTAGACCTAGAAAAAGACCATTCTTTTGAACTAGCAGTCCTACAAAGCCTTCACAAATTCATGTGGTTGATAACTCTACTTTTCCTCATCCTCTACATCCAATCCATTCAAGTCCCCTTTAAGCCAAACACCTCCTAAAGTGCATACTATCATGCTAACCCATGTAGTAGCTGATTGGATAAAGGTTGGTCACCTTCCTAGGAGAAGATCTAATCTTGGGAGTTCCTTAACCTATTCAAATCAATGGGAATAACCTTGAAAAGCTCCTCTAGATTCAAGTTCTAGTGTTAATCTAATTTCTTATGAGATGTACAAAGCTTGAAACCTGCCTACATTCATGAAGAGTAACATCTATCTTGAGTTGGTAGACCAGTCCATCACTATTCCTTTGGAACTAGTGGAGGACATTATGACTATCGTCTATGGATGATCCTATCTTGCTGACTTTCTAGTTATTTGTATGGATAACTGTAAGTGGGACTTCCCAAGCATCATGGGAAGGGATTTACTATGTACCATTGATGCACAGTTGGCAATCAGAGATCTTTCCTTGGAGATTTCTAAAGAAAATTCATTTGGAAAGATTGAGAAAAAAAGAGTATCATGCATTGCGTACAATGACATAGGGTGTAACTTTGTGCAAAAATTATGGACCATAAAAAGCACATCAATCACATCATGTAGACAGTGTGCAAATGAATCTAAAATTCAAAGGTGCTTGTACATAGCAACCACAAACCAAGAGGGTACCTAGTGGTTAACAGTTGATCCTAAAAGTAGCACACTTTGCATGGAACTCACTAAGAGCTTAACATGTGCCTATGTTGAAGGCATGGATAAACTAGACCAAGTTCATCACCAACTCTCTAAGGATGAACTTGATGATACTTATTGGGGAGAGTTGAAGATCCTTAAAAATATCAAATAGGAGCCCCTGGAGTTGAAAACTCTACTTGCTAGCATGGAATATGCATTTCTGAAAAATGGCAAGCCAATGATAATCAATGCCAACCTTGGTCCTGAATAGAAAGAGATGTTTTTGAAAGTGGTCAAAAAATGGCCAACAACCTTTGCTTGGTCATATCCTAAACTCACTAGGATTGATCCTCAGATATGCCAACATTACATCTATATGGATCCTTTCATAAAGCTAAAGAGGCAATCACAGTGCTGGTTGAATCCCAAGTTCAAGAAAATCATCAAGGAGGAGATTGAACAACTCTTGAAGGTGGGGTTCATCGATCTAGTTATAGATAGCAAGTGGGTTAGCTCACTTGTGATCATACCAAAGAAAGGTGGCAAGTGGAGGATCTTTATTGATTTCAAGCTATTGAAGATGGTGACCTACAAAGATCATTTTTCATTATCATTTATGGACTAGGTGTTGGACATTATCTTTGGGCATTGCTATTATAGCTTTTTGGATGGTTATAATGGCTATAATCAAATTCAAATTGCACTGGAGAATTAGGCCAAAACTACATTCATAAGTTTTTGGGAAACTTTTGCATACAAAAAGATGCCTTTTGATTTGTGCAGTGCCCTTATAGCATTCCAACGCCTTGTCTTGAGCATTTTTCAATAGCAGATTGGTAGTAGCGTGGAAGTCTTTATGGATGACTTCTTCACCTATGTTGCTACATTTGAGCAAGCCCAAAACCACCTTGATCAAGTGTTGAAAAGGTCCATGGAGAGCAATCTTCAACTCAATTGGCAAAAGAGCCATTTGATGGTTCAGGAGGGCATTATTTTGGGGCATAGAATCTTAGAAGTAGGGATTAAGGTGAACCTTGAAAATATTAGGATCATCTAAGGAATTACTCATTCACCGGAAACTATTAAAGATGTTTGGTCATTCCTTAGTCACATTGGCTGCTACTGACAATTCATAGAGAATTTCTTTAAGATTGCTAAACCATTGGTGGAGTTGACAAAGAAAGATACTTCATTCGTATGGACTAAGGAATGTGAAAAAGCATTCCAGTAACTCAAGTAGAGGCTTGTAGAAACTCCAATTCTATGATCACCTGACTAGTCTCGACCATTTTACATCATGACGGACACATCAAACTATGCCTTGGGAGCCATGCTTACATAGTTTGATGATAAGATATGTCCATATTACATCCAATATGTGAGCTCAAGAATTATGGATAAATAATTAAACTACACCATAATTGAGAAAGAGCTAATGGCAATGGTGTATGCCTTGGAGAAGTTCAGGTACTATGTGCTTGGATACAAGGTGTTTGTATACACTAACCACAGTGTCATTTGCTTCTTGATGAATAAACTAATAGTAAGTGTAGCAATAAAAAATGTTAGAGATTGCAATGGGACACCAAGAGGTCCACGGTCACACAGTCTTAACCTCACTCCTACACAAGGGCTTGCTGGAAAATGGAAGTGGGGTGCCCACAATGGTCTTGTCGATTGAACTAGGACTTACGGGTGTTACAACAAAACGAAATGTTAAGGGGTTTGCATGATATTTTCAATGTCTTCAGTGCTCATAGGAGTGAGCGTAGTAAAGGTTTTAGGTGCAAAAATGAGGGTGGAACCATGTGAATATGTACTTAAATAATGAAAAATGCAAGTAGAATGCTAAAATGTAGGAGAAAATGCAAAAAAATGCATAGAACAAGGGCAAGAGAGAAAGTAGCACCACCCCAAATAGGGGGGAGCATAGTTAATTGCAAAGGGAGTTTAGGAGGTACGTGGTGTACAATAGGCATAGTACATGAGTGTAGTCACAATCTTAGGATGTTTGGCTACGAAGAACTGACATCCACCATGAATTTTGAGCCTTCTGGATTGGCTGTCGCAGTGTCCTATGAGTTGTGGTGATGTGCGGTGTGCTGGGTGATGTACGATAGTGCCATGGTGATGTGCAACGGTGTCGTGGTATCCTAAAGTTTGCCAAAATGCCAAGTGCACTCGAGTGCTAGGATGCTTAGAAAGCAAGTTTGTCAGTTGAATGCTTGAAAATGGCAACCCCTAAAACATGAAACATTGGGGTATTTATAGAGTTAGGGTTGCTATGAATCATGGATTGGGCACCATGTGGCTGAGGGGTAGTTGGGACTATGCTATTCCCCAACTATGCTCCCACTGAAGTACATGGTGTTTTGCTGGTGTGCTCTAATGGACCTTGTGAATCTACTAGACTATGACTATATTACCAAACTACTAATATGAAGTGCCAAAAAAACCACAAAGTACCTGAAAATAATGTAAAATGGTGCAATTTTGGAGACTACGCTGTGGGACTACACTGCCCACTCTCTTGAGTGGTGTCGAGCGTAGGTATAATTTAGGAGTAAATGGGAGGTGCAACAGAGGTGCAAATTGCTGATCTTGCTTGTTGAGGGAATGTTGAAGCTAAAATGCTAGCTAATGCTAAGTTCTGGAGGCTTTTGGAGGTAGTTCTACATAACTACACTAGCTACGCTCTAGAGCATAGCTAGAGAAGTTAAGCAAATTTTGTAGAAAGTGAGGCTCAGTGCAGACTATGCTAGCTACGCTCTAGAGCATAGTCCCGGTAGGGAAAGCATAGCCTAAACACTTAGAAAAATCTTGAAAAATTGATGTTCTTAGTGTTGACTATGCTAACTACACTCAAAAGCATAGTGCCAAAAGTTAGAAATTTTTCCAAACTGTTTCTTCTATGCCAACCATGCTCAGCAACCTTTGGCTTAACACTTAGGAAAATTTGGAAAATTGATCATTCCAAGGCTGACTATGTTCACTACGCTTTAGAGCGTAGTCTTGGCAAGGTGAGCATAGTCAAGACACTTAGAAAAATTTGTAGCTGCTGTTGATACTTAGAAAATTTTGCAAATCTGGGCTATCTATGTCAACTATGCTGACTGCGCTCTAGAGCGTAGTCCTAGTAGTGGGAGCATAGTCTCAACACTTAGAAAAAATTTGTCAAGTTTTGACACTTAGCCAAATTTGTAGTTGAGACTTAAGAGCTTGAATTTGATGGTGTTTTAGTAAGCCCTTATGTCATACGTGGCATGTGATCTTGTAGGAATTCTATCTTACAATGGAAGATTGAAAGGGGATCGAGAACATGGTTGCCAATCACTTATCTCAATTATGATGGAACAATAGAGAGGAGGAGAGCTCATTTCTGATCAGTTTCCTAATGAACTCCTCTTTTCTGTTTTGATAAATGAACAAGTGCTTAATGAACCTAAGTGGTACAATGGCATCCTCACTTATCTTCTCACTCAGGAGATGCCATAAGAGTTAGATCATAGGAAGAAACAACAATTTCTTCATCAGGCCAAATAATTTATGGAGATCAATGGACATCTTTATAAGGTGTGCACTGATGGCCTAGTTCGTTGGTGTGTTCATGATGCTAACTAATTGCATGTTCTCCAAGATGCTCATGAGGGCCCTTGTGGGGGCTGCTATGCTTGAAGATGCATGGCCATTAAGATCCTGATGATAAGGTATTATTGGCCAACAATCTTTAGGGACTCCCACTACTTTGTCCACTCTTTTGAATGCTATCAAAATGATGGTGGGATGACTGCTTGAATGGAGGATCCTTAGTAGCAGATTCAACCTCCAGAACCCTTCTACATTTTGGGCATTAACTTCATGGGTCCCATCACACCCATGTCAAACGAAAAGGCATACATTATAGTCGCTATTGACTATTTTATGAAATGGGTAGAAGCAACAGCCATCACCAACTGTACATCTTCCACTACTACTCAGTTTATACAACAGAATATTGTAAATAGGTTTGGGATGCCACGTGCACTAATTTCTGACAATGGTACTCATTTTACAAGCACCAGCATTCAAAAGCTCATGCAACGCTTGGAGGTAGAACACAAATTAACAACACCCTACCACCTCCAAGCTAATAGTCAAGTAGAGGTTACCAATAGGGAGATCTCTAAAATCTTAACAAAAATAATTAGCAAATATAAGAGAGACTGGAGCACAAAACTTAACAATGCCCTTTGGGCTTACCGCTCAATATGNAATATAAGAGAGACTGGAGCACAAAACTTAACAATGCCCTTTGGGCTTACCGCTCAATATGGAAACTCCCTATAGGCTACTCTTCCTATGAGTTGGTGTACAGAAAACTACCAACACTTCCAATTCAATCCAAGCTCTGCATACTTTCAATAGCCTATGACCTTGATCTTGACCTGAGCCTAATATAGAAAGAAAGATTGATCAACCTTAACATGCTAGATGAAAATAGATTGGTGGCCTTATCTTTAAATGAGGTGCACAAAACATTTAACAAAAAATGCCATAACCTTAGAATAAGGAAAGTAAAATTTCAAATTAGAGACAAGCTCCTCTACTGGAACCCCACACATGTCCCTTAAAAGACTAAGTTCCAAATGTTGTGGGAAGGGTCTTAAATCATTTATGAAACCTTTTCTTCTGGGGCCATGTTGATATACAAACTTGAAAGCCCAAACAAAAAGAAACTGGTCAACATACAACAACTTAAACCTTTGCATGAGCCCAAGCAAGCTAGTGTAAGCATCTCATCAAATGGACAGCCTTGCTCAATCTTTCAGATCTCCTCCTTTCATCTTAGTCATGGGGGAGAAGGCCATTTGTGCTAATCTTATAAATGGTTCCTCAGTTTTTACACTTTTTTGTGTTTTACACCTTATTAATTTTACACCTTTTTGTTTTACACTTTTGTTGATTTTTATCATTTTTTTTATAGCATTGTTAGTACGTTTTAACTTTCTTGAATATTTTATAGTTTCTTTTATATTTTACTTTATTTTGATTTGAATTTTTCTTATCATTTTCAAATAACTTGCTTTGTTGGCTATAGGACATAGTGATGCTATAGTTGTTTGCTAATGGTGGTTTGTACTTAATGTTTTTGATTACTAATGTTTGGTTTCTATTTTTGACTTTTAATATTGATAACTAAGATAAAGTTTCTTTTTCATGGAAAAGTTTCTTTTTCATGGAATAGGTAGTGATTCCACATCATCCACCCATCCACAACAATCTATGGTGTTCCTTGTTTTGAAAATATGATGTCCTTTTCATTAATGAAACTTTAATGAACTTGTGGCCTTGGTAGTTTCTAAACTTGGGAAAGATCAAATTGATTGATAAGGGTGTGGCTTCAAGGGGACCCAATGCTCTTTGTACCTTTCTATTTACTTGAGTGCATGAGTGTTTTTCATGGATTTTTTAACCATTTTGTGTTGACCAATAACTGGAAGTTAATAAGTCTTTGCATGGTGTGGTTTCTATCCAAAAATCCATAAAAACATAAAACTTCAAAAAAATGATAGGAATTCAAAGCATACCCATTAGACAAAATAACGGGTTACAAGCACTAGTTATGAGACTAGAAAGACATGTTACCCATGCCTAAAGGTCTACTCTATCTAAGGCCCTTTTTCACTTCTTGCTTCCCTTTTCTTTTTTGATTCATTCCCTCGTTTAGCACTGCTATTTAAGGGCGAAACCCTTATTTTTTTCGTATTCCCGTAGATTCTTTTAGATCAACCCCGCAGAGATGACTAGGGTTCCACTGTTTACAGTGGTTTTGTTAGAGATGGCCCATAAGAAGATAGGAATGTCTAGGCTACCACCCAAGAAGCATTCAAAAGGAAGTTCCAACAGTGCACTACCCTGTTACATGCCCCAATTCCATAGCACAAGTGCACAACACAGGTTTGAGGCAACTTGAACCAATACTATTATTTCTAAGTGTTCTCTTACTTTTCTTGCTCATAAATAGCAAGCCTTGCTTAACTATTTTAAGCTTTTGGATCATAACACTTTCATAACTATGAATTTTTTGGTTCATGAGGTTCTAATTTGAAAGTTTTACTATAATATTTTTGTTTATGATGCTATTGTTGGGGCTTTTACATCTATGATTGGGGGAATTATTATTGAGGTCTCTTTCCAACTTACAAAAAAAATTCTATGGATTTCTAGTTTTGATGTTTTTGATGTAACCATTGATTTTGTGCATGATATTTACACAAATGGTATAATGCTGGTTGCACATGATGAATTTTGTGATGTTCTTTTCTAGAGAGATATGTCCTTTGGCAAGGGTCATGTTGAGAGAAGCAAGATGACACTTGATGCTTTCACCTTGTCACTGATGTGCTATACAATATTATGGTGAAAAGGGGTAGTTATAGTTATCTACTCTCACCTCAGGCTTTTGTACATTATTGCCTTTCATAGGTTTGCCACTAGATTTGGGACACACATTCTTTTGAGACATTTTGGGTCTTCATGCCAAGGAGAGAATCCTTGGGCATCCCTACCTCATCAACCTGTTGATTTACCAGAGGGGTGTGCCTATTCTAGAGTTGCCTTTACTTAAAGGAAAGAGGAGTCTTAGTGTGTATGCTAAGAAGAGAATTCTTTCCCATCCAACCAAGTCAGGATTGAGCACCAGGTCATAGACAGTAACAAAATCATCATCCAAGGCCTCTTCCCAACTAAAAAGGTCTAAGTCCACTAGCATCCAAATTAGCTGATCTCTAAAGAAGCTTCTTTGACTATTTGCACATGCTATTAGGAAGCTTGGGAGGAACCTCTCTTACTTGCATAAGAGAATTGATGCAGTCAGTATTCCTCTTCCTACTAATGGATAAGAGTTTGAGGAGGTTACTACTCCTCCTATCTCTGATAGTGATGAGGATGTTTGTGTTCCACCGAGGTACTCTGTAGTAGCTAGCCTTTCACATACATATGACTTAGGGATGGGGTTAGGCTCAAAGCTAGAGGCACCATCAACTAGTGTCCAAGGTGGCATCATGTTCCTACTTAGTAGCCAAAGCACCATGACCATACACCTCATGTTCCTTCATCAGCTGATGCTCCTAGATCATTTAAGCAGCATGGTATGAAGAGCATCTTTAGGACCATGTCCCAATGGCTACTAGTCCAATAGCCTCCAGATCAATCAGCTCCATTGGGAGTGAAGCTTCATCCTAGGAGAGCTTCCATTCAGTAGATCAAGTCCTTAGAGAAGGAAGAGTAGTGGTTGAGCCATCATATCACTAGCAATGATGACAATGAGGAGGAGACTTATTGTCCATCATGGGTAGCAGAGGGATTCGAGTTAGAGGAGGTGACCAAGGTCAGTGATTAGGAACCTCAGATGATCATTTTTGATCTTCCACACATATGTAATTTTTAGTCTTGCAAATATGTGGTTATTATATGTTGTGAGTTATATAGATAGATTGGTTGTTGTATATGTGGACATGGTATTAGTTCAATGGGTTAATGGATAGATCAATTTGTACTACAACTATATTATGTTATCAATTGATGGTGGTTCCTTCATTTTCTCTGCGTGATGTTCGTTTGTGCTCCTTATCTTTGCATTTTTACCACGTATCACTTTGACCCTTCATTCTCTTATCCTTGTTCCACTACCATAGGAATCTATATGTCTTACTATTTTCTATATATCATTTGCAATGGTATATATCATTTTTACATATTTCTTTTAACATCTATATGTTTTACTACATTTTCTATATTTAATCTCCTTTTTGGTTATGTCCAAAAAGGGGGAGAACTATTGGAACGAGATGTGTTTTGTGATTAGACTAACCCATGTTCTTAAGTTTTGGACATTACTAAAAAGGGAAAGATTCTTGAACTTTTGGTATGTCAAAACATTAAGAAAAATAGAAAATAAGAATGTTTGTATGGTTGTTGTGTTTATAGGTTAAACTTGGATTGAGACATCTTCAAATGATTGAGACAAGGACTTCAGAATGTTCATTGGATTTCAAGAACTTGGACAAGGAACAACAAGATTGAAATGTAGCTTCAATGATTAGATGTCAAAGTGAAGAAAGACATCTTCAAAAATCAACAAACATCTTGACTAAGAAGGGATCTTAGCAAAGACGTATTCATCTTAAAAAGACATCTTCCCAGTGTCAAATACATCTTGCCTAAGTGAAAACTGAACAAACAAAGACGTCTCCATGATGACAAAGATGTCTTGCACGAGTGAAGGCTGAATAGACAAAGATGTCTCTTAAAAATAGCACACATCTTGATGAAGAGAAAGACGTCTCCTCGAAGGTGTCTCTATAAAGATATCTTTCCTGAATGAAGATTGAATGTAGAAATACATCTCACTCTCAAAGAATATGTTTTTAATGAATGTTAGATAGTCATTGCACAAATTTTGAAGTGAATTCAAAAACATTTTGGCTATAATAAGACTTCAATTCATTGGAAAATGTGCAAGCATTGTGAAGAGAAAAGTGTCACTGTCAAGTAATCATTATAAACATAATTCTTTCATGATTATGCCTCATTGTACCATCATCTGTTAATTATAATTTGTAAAAATTATGTTGTACCTCAGAGTACAAGGATCAAAAAACTTAGTTGCAATTCTTCCTTGTAATTATTTTTTTTCTTTTGTTGCCCTATGGGATAGATGTGCTTTTTGCGGGAAGGCATCATCCTTGAGCTTGTCGAGATCCTTTGGAATTGAGTGGTTGTATGGCATCAAAAATCTCTGAAGCAGAGCTTCAGTTGTAAAGGTTGTGAAACTCTAGAAACCACATTTTAAGTTTGTTAGGACCTTGCAAGGTTGAGTAGTTATGTGGTGCCACAACACTTCAGAGTAGAGCTTAGAGCTTGTACAAGGTGTGGTACCCTTCAAATCACATTTTGAGAGTAACAAAGTCCAAAGGTGTGCTTGTGAACTACCCTATGAGTGTGGAGTACCCACATTGGGGAACCACATAAATTAGTTGTGTGTGCTTAAATTTTTAATTGGGGAATGATCCTTAAGTTCCAGACTCATGAAAATGTGATATGAGTGGGTAGCAACCTTTTGGATGTTCATATTGACATATGTCATATCCATTTACCTTCTTTGAATGTAAGTCTACAACCTCTTCTACTATTATAGCTTTCCATTTTTGTTGATAAGTATTCCTACATGTTTTCTTTTTCTTTTTCTTCTTCTTCTTATCTTAGTCTCCTCATCTTGTCTAATCTACCTTAAAATTTTTCATCCATTGAATCGCACATCTTATCTACTATTACTATTATTTTAATGATGTATTGAAAAGGTCCTATATGAAATCACCTCATCAAGAGATATCTCTTCTTCTTAAACATAAATATGGACCTTCTTGTGAAGGGTTAAGTGTTAATTATAGTTCTTTATGCTCTTCATTTTACATAGCTCTCCCTCTTCTTTTGTCACTTACTTGATCAACCTTTGTATTCAATGAACTCTTAATTCTAACAATCTTCCCTAGGCATAGATACCATGGATCTTCCTCATTCTATTGTAAAAACCATCTATGAGGTGATTATAACACCCAATCATAGGGAGCAAGAGCTAGCACCCGAAGCCCCCTCGAAAGAAAGCTAGTTGAAAAAAGAAAATGCCCATATGGATTTCTTTCTACAACTATCAAACTAACATTAACTTATAAAATTAAAACAAAATCAACAATGCCTAGGTCTAGCTCTAAAATAGGTCAATCAATATTAATTTTAAGAATTAAGAGATAATTTTATAAAGAAATAGTCATAGTAAAATATTTGTGCAAGATTCACTAGATTAAAGAAAATCAATTTTTTTTATTGAACCTAAAAAGAAATATCTAATTAGGATCAT
>MNCI01008211.1:350549-362302 GCA_015680685.1 Gnetum montanum | reverse complement strand
TTGTTTTAAAATTTTGAAGAATGCTTATTGAAGTTCTTAGTGATTTTATAAACAAGGTGATAACATAATATCTACCTTGGCATAAATGTTGCTGGTACCTTAATCCTAAATAATTCATGTGCACTTTCACCCGTATGAAAATGGCTAGAAAATTTAAATTCAAAATATCAAGCCCAAATGTGAAGGCACCAGGCCTAGAACTACCAGCAACTAATTCAAATTATCTTGCCCTGCCAAAAATCGTTACCAACAACTGCCATCACTAGAGAAGGCTCAGCCACCGCATTAGGAAATGTCACCTTGTGTCCCGTAAGATTCTGCAACCATTCTAACCTTCACCTCTCACAAGTGCTCTTTCGGTTTTGATGATTATATAGAAATTTTGCAAGGTGTTTTATCCTTGAGCAGAGAAAATTCGTATCCGCCGCTACCGCCATCGAAGTCGGCGTTGTCGCGCTTCAAGGAGAAGCTTCCGCTAGATCTGTGAAATCTGGAACTGCCACTGCCCTCGGTGTACGCGGACGAGGCATCTCTGGGTCGATCAAACCCTCAGTCACACCTGGAAACCCTATCAATCCTGAATGAGGTGAAGACTTGCTCCTTTGCCCGCTGGCTGCGCCTTCCTCAGCCAGATCTGGTCAAAGTCGAGGTCGTAGCCGCCGCGCACGCGACTGAGGCTTCTCTTCCATTGTTGTGCATCCTCTCGCCGCTGGCCATCTGTCCTTTGCTCATGCGTAGTCCTCCCTCGCAGGTTCTAGAAGTATTCCTTGAGAATCTGGAGCCATTTCTGGCGATGCTGATGCCCAGGGTGACGCCCAAGCCCAAGCCGATGCCGATGTCTTTGATATTTTTGCTGTTTTATTCAGTTTTTTCTGCAACAGAAACCTTCTCATCCTTTATTAATTAAATTTACTGAATGAAATTCAAAACCTGTTGGTAATCCATTCATGAGTTCTTCCACACGCTTCCAACTCTTAAGTGGACCTTAATAATCCATTATCCAACATTAGTGGGGAGTATGCTTTTTACGGTAAATAATTTCATCCTTTGTTTGCTATTCCAATCTTCAATAAAAGCATTTTAATCTTGCTTTCCCAGAAGGCCTCAACATCAAAATTATTTACCAGTGGATGTTTCTTCAAAAATACCCATCAACTCACAATACTAAACTGCAAATTTACAACTAGGGATTGTGCTAATTTTAAATAAAATATTCCAACTATTCCATGGAATGGCCAAATGTGCCAACACCTTCTTTCTCCATTTTTTACCTCATTGCCGGTTGTATTAGTAGTCTATATTTTTGTTGATACATTGTTTTCTTTTTGGTAAACTCTTGTGGTTAAGACTTTAACTCTTGTCTCCAAATGACATTCCTAGAGCCTACAGACTCTTTGAATGTGGGATTATTAGGGCATTAAGGGCATGAGCTTGCTTTGGGGAGGACCCATTGGCATTCCTATTTGGTGCATCCATTAATTTCTTTCCCTTAAAAATTTCCACAATCACCATTTATTTTGTTCATTTCCATCTTTGACATCCATTTTATTGGTGTGGCCGTTATTTCTTTTTCTCCATCTTTCTTATTCATTATCTTTTTCCATTCTATCACTACTGGAGGTTCGCTCTCAGTCATGGGGGTCCTGGTCTAATTTTTGTGATTTTCTCTTAATCCCTATCCCTACACCTCAAGTAGTCACCAGTATTATATCTCCAGATTTGCATTAGCCATATCACAACGCAGCCAATGGACCTTACATTGAGGCAAGGTATTAACTGCACTGTGATTCATTTACCTTTGCTAATATCAGACTGTGTTGTGTGTGCAAATGGCAATCATACAACAACGGATTGGATCTGGAGGAAACACTTGGAATGGACTAGTGTTGGAACAGTTATGCAAGGAACAAGATTGATGACGTGCTTATGGATGGACAAAAAAAAGCAAAATCTTGGCGTCAGCAGCAACAGACTTCTTCTTTTCTCTCTCTCTTCTTTGTCAGCTGCCAAATAAGGCTGGTGTCAAATATGTATAGTGTTCACGATAGCAAGAGTGAACACTAAATTTTGTCATGTATTGTAATGATGATCCGTTCACATGTCACCCCATCTACCATTAGTGTCATTTGAGTCAATAATCCCATAACTTCCCAATATTTTGTAAGGAACTCAAGGATGAGTTTTCATTCAATCATGGGGGTATGATGGGACGTGATATCGCATGGGCCGCGATATCGTGTTGGCCCTTGCGATATCGCGTACGCGATATTGTAGCCTGTTGCCTTGTCTATAAATAAGAGGCGGCTTTCCCTTGTAAGATCATCTAGATCTAGACCCTTAGCTAAACTCTGGTAGGTTTACCATTCCAGAGATAGAATAATTTCCATGTGCCTGCAGTAGAAGTCTCAAAGTGAACAGATCTTTATTTGAGCAAATTGTACCTGAGCACACATTTGCGTACGACAATAAAGACAAACTTTCTGATAAACCTTGCAGTACATGGACTAAGCTAAATAGGATTTAATTACTATTAAATGTTTAAATGCTTAGATAATTAATCTCTCTCAACCCTTGACTCTCCTAGTTAAGTGCATTTAGTACGACCGCTTCGAGAACGTGTGCTATGCTTGGTAACTCAGTAACGAATAGCGTTTGGTAATCCTAGTCACGTTGCATTGGTTTAGGGTGTGTATGGCAAGTGGGAATGAATACTGATGCTAGGATGATTAAAGCTTAGTTAGTGAAGGTTAGTTACTTAGTCTCTTCATCCTTTCCTCTCTTAGCATAGGCGATACAAAGATAAAAGACATAAAAATCGTATACCTCAGACTTACTTAACCATACAACCATGACAATACAAGTAATTTTGGGAAGACAACAATTGATTAACCTTAAGTGTTCCATTAGGATGCGTAAGCACTTGGTCCTTGGAGTAACGCTTGTATTCATATGGTTGAGTGTAGGGGTACCTCGCCACTCATCACTGTTGCACGTAATATCCATATGGGTCAGGTTGCCGGTAAGGATACTGTTTCCTTGGTGGTGGCATTCCCCATGATTATGGGGACTGCCATTGTTGATACTGCTTGATCGGTTGTGGCAGAGTTCCACTTGGATAATACGTTAAGGGTTGGTGGAATTGTCTTAAGTTACATTGAGGATAAGATAACCTTTGGGGTGTTTGCCTTTTGTTTAATTGTGGGTTGAGTGCATACAACGTAGACTGCTGCAGATGTGAGATTATAGGGCAACATCCCTTAGGATGGTCATATTGACATATCTCACATCCACTATCATTGTCTGTATCTGAATCCACAACCTCTTCGATGATGACAACTTTACCCTTACCCTTGTTACATGCATATTCTACTTATCTCTTTTTTCTCTTTTCATGATCACTACCTTGCTCTCTAGACTCTTATACTACTTTGAGAATGGTTTGAAATCTATTATCTAGGGAGTCCCACATTTGGTCTACCTTTGTTGATACTTCCGATGCTAATTTTTGGATAGGCAAGGTTTTCTTATTCACCATCTCTTTGAGTGGTGACTCTTCTTCATCCTCACAGAATCTTACTCCCCTCTTTTGGAGGGAAGAATCTCTGTAAGATTCCTTTGCACTCTCTCTTTTCCTTAGCTCATCTTTTTCTTTAGCAACTTGCTCCAATAATCTTTGAACTTGATGGGTCCTAAGCTCGGCTAGTCTTCCTTGGGCACAAGTCCCAAGGGTTCTTCATGTTTCATGCCTAAGCTCATCTACAAGATGGCGTAGTTGATCCCTCTGCGAATAACCATGGCTAGGATAATGATGTAATAATGCATGATATCAGCCCATGGTAGCATTCAAGGGTTCATGTCCTCCTTGTTTCCAGCCTTGGATTTGCTTTTGCAGTTTGGACACTCGAGAGTACATTTGGTACTTATCGTTGAACAATTCTAACATGGTACTCCACCTACAAATGGATTCCAGTTCTAAAGACCGGTACCAGCTTTCCACTTCTTTGACTAGTGGCTGTGGGAATAACTTAAGTTTTTGCCATTTGTTTTCTATGTTTTGTAAGGCACATGCATCATGAAATGCTTGTAGATGATTTTGAGGATTAGCGTTGTATCCCCCTTCAAATCGTGGGATATTGTTCATGTATAATCTGATCCTACTATCTTTTTGGTGCCTTGTTGGGATTCTGACAACCTCAGTTACGTCTAGCATACTTTGAGTAGTGAGTAGGGGTTCATCGTGATCGTCCCGTCTATGGTGTCTATGATGCCTGTGTTGTTCCCTACTCTCCCTTCTTTCATGGTGTGTTTCTCTAAAGTGCCCTCATCCCCTTTCTTGACTATTTTGCTACAACTCCCATTTCTCTTACCCTTATCCTCATGGTCTTTTTTCTTGTGATTGCATCTAGATCTTGAAGGAGAGGGTGAAGGAGATGATGAAGGTGAAGAAGAAGGAGGACTATCATCATGTCGGTGCCTGCTTCCTTCTCTTTGATGGTTGCGGCCCCGATCATGATTATGATCGGAATGTCCATCTTTTTCATGTGTTTGTGTTTCTTTTTCAGACCCTTTGTGTCTGTCAGTACAGAATTTGTGTTATGGATAGTTGAGTAAAGATTCTAATACACAACCCCTTGACCAAAGTCAATGAGAGGAACATCATTGTGTGGGCGATTGCCTAAGGTAGGTTCATCACCCTCATTTTCTCTTAGGACATGTGGGACGTTCTGCGACAACTTTTCCTTCATGGATTCATGACGTTTCTCCTGTTGTAAATCCCTTTGATGCTATGCCTCCCTGGGTTGATATTCTCTTGAGTCATGATCATGCACAACGTACTCTACCTGTAAGTGCTACATGCCAATTCATGTGAGATCATGAAGAAGCATGCCCAGGACTGAATGATCGAAAGGTGACACTATGTTACCTTCTAAATCTCGCCAACACAGTTGTTCATCCTGGTGGAGGATAAAGGTAAAGTTTGGTATATATTCATCGAGATGAACATATACCACATGAAACTGTTAAGGGACTAGTGAATTATCATGTGTACTACGCCTCCGATTGTTCCCTGTATCAAACCTAGGCAGTGAAACACTTTCATATGAAGAAGGAGACATGATTGTCTATTTAGTGTGTAATGTATTATTATTTATTATTTTTCTTTAACCAACCCCAAGGGTTCATTCCAATGGTGTGAAATATTTCCTATATTTTGGTTAGTGCACAAACAATAAAGTCCTCGGCAATGGTGCTAATGATGAGCGATGAGGCATCTCTACCCTCAACCATATGAATACGAGCGTCCCTGCATGATAAGAACTAATTGCTTATGCGCCTTTGTGGAACAAGAATGGGTTGATTAATCATTATCTTCCCAAGCTTACTTGTATGTCACGATTGTATGGTTAAGTAAACTTGAGGCATATGATTTTTATACTTTTTATGTTTTTATGTCCTGCTGCTAATAAGGGAGGAGAGAGATAACTAAGTAACTAATTTAATTTGACTACTTATTAACTAGACTCTAATTGATCCTAATACCAGTATCCGTTCTCACTTGTTGTACACATCTTGAACCAGTGCAACACTATTGGGATTACCAAATGCTAATCGTTACTGGGCTACCAAGTGTGAAGTGATCGTATTGTGCGTGCTTACTTAGGAGAGTTGTAGGGTGAGAGAGAATCATTAATTAACTAAGGAAAGCATTAAGTAACAATAATTAACATTAATTTATCTATTTTGAATGCTGCAAAGTTTATCACAAATTTCGTCTCTATTGCCGTACACAAGGCATGCTCAGGTACACAATGCTCGAATAAAGGTCTGTTCACTTTATGACTCCTACTACGGGCACACAGAAATAATTCTAACTTTGAGAGGGAGGAAAGGTAAGAGTTTGGGTAAGGGACTAAGACTAACTATGCAAACCAAGTGCGCCCACCTCTTATTTATAGGCAATGAGGTAGGCCACGATATCGCATATGTGATATTGCATGGAAGGCCACGATATTGTGGGTGCAATATCGTGGCTCATCACTTTCTAAAATGGAGATTTTCTAGTTTGTTGGCATCTTGATCACTAGATTGAAATCATGACACTCTTTATTAGGGAATGTAGATCCTTTTGTTAAATGAAATTATTCTTTTGAAATGTTTGATGATTTTGATGCCTCTTTTTAGGCTTTAGCTATGTGGTTTTCCATTATTTTCATTTCATTTCAGATTTTCTAACAAAAATAGAACTCAAATCATTGACTATAGATGATAATGACCTTATCACAAGTCCTAGTCAAGTCATGGTTGAGTTGTAGTTTTCTTTTAAATGTAAATCATTGCTCATGGTGAAGTCGCAGCATAAAAATCCTACAAACTATAAGTCATGGTTGGCAACCACAAGTCATGGTCAAGTTGGAACACTCTTTATGATATAGTTCCCTTCTCAACATGGGTCATGACCCAGGTGATGGTCTTTAACCATGAGTTGTGGTTTAGTTATGATGGGGTCATAGTTTTCATTCAACTATTTCATTCACTTTGTCTTTCCATTATGGTGTTATCAAGTGTTATTCATACCTTCCCTAAATCATCTTTGTCATCTTTCAAGCTAGTTAATCATGAATGCCATGTAGGAATCTTTGGTTCTTGTGTCCCAAACAATAGTATAGTCATGTGGAAAATTTTGATTCTTGATTTCTAGACACTAACTCAATATTAGGGGGAACTTTAGCTCTTTAATTTTGGACAAAAATTTAATCTTGTGGGGAAACTTGGTTCTTACATTCTAAACACTAATTAAGTCTTGTAGAAAAATTCAGTTCTTGCCTTCTAGATACCAAGTCTTGCAAAGAACTTTCATTCTTGTGATTGGATACTAACTTAATCTTTTAGGGAACTTTGGTTCTTATGTCCTAAACACTAATTTAGTCTTTTTGGAAACTTCAATTCTTGTGTTCTAGACAAAATATATACCCTACAAAAAAAGTGTGCAAGCATATTGCAATGCTTAATCCACCACTAGATGTTGATTTCTTGAGATTTGACTTATTGTAATAATTGAATGACTTATATGATATGGTGGTGGTATCGGTTTTTGAAATAATTATTAGAAATGTTAGTAATGAAATTTAATTCTAAGTCTAAGTAATGATAGTAATGTAAATCTACTTTAGCCTAGAGTGATGAGCATTCAGTCCTAGCTTACCATACATGTCTTAGGCTCATTTAACCATTACTGGGTTACCAAGTGTTATGCTATTGGGGGAACCAAGCAATAACACTACTAGGATTACCAAATGATTACACTTAAATGCTCAAAACTAGTTGTACTCATTCCATTTTACTAATGAACAAGTAAAGTAAAATACTTGGAAATGTAAATGATTAAACTAAGAAAATAGTAAAAACTATGCTAAGTAAAACAATAAAACTAAGTGGATGCTATAGTGATGAAAATTTGTCTCGATCTTTATTTCTAATGTGAACTATGTCCAAGTACACTTTACTAGAATAAAGATTTTGTACAAGTGCTCAACATCACATTGCGAGCATTCACTCTCTATCGCTAAAACTATGAAACGAAACTACAAGAATCTACCTAAGGATGGAATGAAACTTATGCCAATCCATGCACCTAAGTGCTGTATTTATAGGTTGGCATGCATCCTATGATATCGCATGTATGACAACATAGCTAGTGCTACGATACCATGTATCCAATATCGTAGTCCGCCAAACTTCTACTTATCAACTTGCTTGATGTATTTGATATGATCAATGTCCTTACACTTCTTATTTCTGATTTTTGTCATTTTATAAATAGATTTTTCCGCTTTATGTCATGATATTCTTGTCAATAGTAAATTACTAGTATTCTTGGTCCCATTAAGCATATGGAGTCTATTTCTACAATGTTAATTTTCATAGATGCTTTTTTTGTTGAAATCAACCTTGTTAATCATGAAAGGAATTGGTATTACAAGCAAGAGGAAAGACTCATATTTATACAATTACATATTATAATCTTCCTAATTCTTGCAACTTTTATTATCATGAAGAATATTTGTTTAATACCTATTCTTTTCTACTTAAGAAAAAAGAATCTAAACAAAAGAAAAAATGTGTTGAGGTTAAAGATAGCAAAAAAAAAAAAAAAAATCAAGTTGAAGATAGAAAAAAATCAAACTAATGTTAATGATAAAAATTATCAAATGAAAATAAAGAATCCATAGAAGATGGAAGCTCCTATGTATATTTTTGGTACTACTAAAGAAAGTATTAAGTAGCCCAAACAAATAGCTTGTAAGGCAAAATTTTCCTTGTCTGACAAGAATACTATTAACTCAAAGATTAAAAATAGTGTTAATAAGAAGGTTATAGTTGATGGTAAAGATTCTCAATGTAAGATCAATAATAAGTAGTGAGGTAAAGATATCCTACTAATGGTACCACTTTCTTACTCTGAAATAAAATTGGTATTAAACCAGAACTCTCTATCTTGAATCCTTTTGATATTTTAAGTTCAAGTATGGATGTTGAAAACTGATGTATATTTTGTTAGGACTAGGATCTTCCTCTGTACTAACCATTAATTTTCTTCACTTATTTTTTCAAAGTATCATTTATAAAGATGTACGCTTGAGTAGACAGTCCTAAAATAAAAAAGTTCTCACTTTCCATTTTTTTTTATGATGTCCACTTAGTGTCAAGCTTGTAATGTACTCTAAATTTTCTTTGCTTATTATTAATATTTTTTTGGGGTTTATCTCTCTCTCTCTAAATATCATCACACTAACTAAATTAATGTCCTTCATGAATCCTATCATATCCCATTTTCATAGATTTAACATGATTATTAAAATCCCTCCAATAAATTTGCTTTCTTATGAGGGAATCTCTTAAAGCATATGATCCATAGAATCCCATAAATCTTGCTTGATGGAATTTTCTACACCAATTTTTGGAGCATATATGCTTATGATGTTGATGATCTCATTTCCAATTATAAGTTTAATGCCTATAATTCAATCACCATGGAAACATACTTGTAAGTCTTTATATTTGAAAAATTGATCAATGATGGTATCCACTCCATTTTGGTGATTTTCTTTTCTTGAGGAGAAGAGTTTTTAACCCTTATCTAAATCCTTAGCTTTCTTCCCTTTCCATCTTGTTTTTTGGAGACAAATAACACTAATTCTTTGTCTTTTCATGGCATCAATAATTTTAGAGGTTTTTTTTATTAAAAGTACCAATGTTCCAAGTTATCATTCAAAATTTTTGTCCCTAGACTTGCTTGTTTACCCACACCCATCCCTAATGTGGGAACCCTTCTCTACTTTTCATAACATTTGGGTGATGCATCATTTTCAGAGGACACCCTAGCAAGTTCTTGCCCATTTTCCATAACAACTGGATCTTGTGATTAGTGCACATCACATTTAGGAAATTCTCTAGCATTTTGAAAATCTAGAAAATAACTCATTCATGAGATTTAACATAGATTTATAACTTGTTACTAACGTGACGCTAACCATCCTCCTTTCACATATGAGCTTGGGAATGACATTGGTAAAGTTTTTGCTATACTTTATGATCTTGATTGTTTATTAGGTGCTTCCTAATTATTTTATTCTAAGTATTATTTTAACTATTAAATTATGTCACCATTGTGGGGGTGTTGGAACTTGAAATAGGTGAAACATAACTACACCCCAAGATATATACTCACCATTATGGGTTATTCCATTATGTGATTATTTGGTTTTGAACTCTTGACCTTGTACTTGATAATGAATATTAACATGATTTTTTTGTTATAAATGATATAATTATTTATCACAAATTTTATATATAAGTTATACCAATATTGTTTAACTCTATTTGGCTCTAAGTACTACAGAAGTGCATGTTATTTTTATTAATGGTTTGATTCATTTCTTTTAGCAAGATTGTTTATATGTTAAGATTTTTTATGGTTGTGTGTGATTATGTTTCATATATAGCTTCATAACATAACAATGAGATGTTAGCCTAGTGGTACAAGTTTTGGCTTGGTAATCCCAAGTCATAAGTTCAATTTTGCTAGGTAGCATTGAGTTATAAACTTCTATGAATCTTGGGGTATGCCTATGTTTCAATTATTTTGGGTTTCAACACACATATGTAGCTTTGTAACAACTTGGTTTTAGAATCCATCTTCCCCTTATTTAGTTTAACTTATGGATTGAACCTTTGATATGTTGTTTAACAACCCTATGCTTTGTTCTTGTATTTCATGCTTGTGATTGGCATATTAATTATAATTGTGTTTTATTACATGGTTGAGCTATGTGTTTTGGAAATACTTTTATAAGGTTCTGTGTTATACTTTAATTATTTTATTTTAAGCATATGTGCATTAACACTTGTTAGAATTTTGAGTAAGTAGGCATAAGCATTGAACAGGTTGTTGGTACATGGGGTTCTAGATTAGTTATGTGGTATGCTTTTGATGTTATATATTTGGAATGTTTGGTCATTATTTTATATTTCATTTGGTTTTTAATCAGATTATTGTATTTTACAGGTTCAATTTTGTTGAATAGTGTTGAGTTATAAAAGTTGAGCGGCTACTCTATGTTGCTATAGGCCAACTAGCATAAGTGCTTGCCTGCTAATAAGATTCTAATTGGACTATATATCTTGGGAGATACCTATATTACAATTATTATGAAGTTCCAACACAAACACCCCTCCCCAACACTATGTTAGGATTCAAGCCTTAGATCTTATATAGCTTATAACTTCCATATAACTTGCATGTTAGTAACTAAAAAGTAATTGTAGATCCCACCTTTGGAATAGACTATTTTTAAAAAGAAAGTAACTATTTTAATTTTAGTATTAGAATACATGTAATTCATGAGCTTTAGTCACCCATTGGCCAAACTCTAGCATGCCCTTGTGAGTATAGATACATAAAAATATTTTTGTTAAAAATGATCTATTTACATTGTTAATAATTAGGAGAGGAAGCTAGAGAGGGAGACCTTGTTGAAATAGTAGAAGACACTTGATTTCAAGCCTGTGCAACCTTTTCAAATCTACATAAGTTTCCTATTTTTCTTCTTTTATGTTTGCATTTCTAGATTTATGTTGAAACTAGTTATTAATCACATTGTTTTATCTAGGTTTGGAATGATGCTAGGAGATCTTCACCATGTGAGAAATTTCATTGCAATGCATAGTTTCTAGATAGGGAAATTTATTATAATGCTTCCTAATTCAAGATTTTCTCCTTTTTTCTCCTTAATCTTAATAATTCGAAAGATTAATTAGAGGATTAGTGATGGGACACGATATCGCATGGGCCACAATATCACATCCCACGCGATATTGCGTCATCCCCTGTGATATCATGTACGCGATATCGTGGTGTGCCGTCATATCTATAAATAAGAGGCGGTTCTCCCTTGTTTCTCATCTAGATTTAGACCCCTTAGTGAAACTCTGACAGTTTTACCTCTTCAGGGATAGAATATTTTCCATGTGTCCGTAGTAGGAGCTCCAAAGTGAATGGATCTTTATTTGAGTAAATATTGTACCTGAACACATGTTTGTGTACGAAAATAAAGACGAACTTCTTGGATAAACCTTGCAATGCATGGAATAGGCTAAATAGGACTTTTATTTATTGTTATTTACTGTTTATCATTTACATGCTTTATTAGGAATTAAATCTCTCTCAACCCTTCTCTCCTAGTTAAGTGCCT
>MNCI01008211.1:284794-350337 GCA_015680685.1 Gnetum montanum | reverse complement strand
AGCACACCGATAAGACACAATGTCTTCTTCTTCTTCTCACAAGAGCAATACACCACCTAGGGATCATACAAAGAACAGTCGGCAGTCTAAAATGCATAACCTAAATCTGCCAGTTCCTTAACAATATAGGGTGGAATATACTCATCTTGATGAGTATATACCCAATTTTACTTTTATCCTCCATCAGGATGAATAGATGCGCTGGAGAGACTTGCAAGGTAACATAGTGTTACCCCTAGATCGTGCAGTCCCCAACATGCTCCTCTGTGCTCTAGCATAGATCGGCATGACTCAGCTCTATGCTGAGTACGTTATAGGAGATTTTGACATGAGGGATTACAATCCCACAGCCACACAATGTTTAAGGAACTCAAGGCAGGAGAGCCAACATACATTATTGAAGGGCAAAGAGGTCCCACACATCCTAAGTCAAATTGGAGATGGTGAACCACTTATAATGGGTTCTTTATCAAAATATGTTCCCCCTCCTAATGATAGTGAGGAGGTAGGGTATCAGAACCTATGCTCCACAATACACAACCCTAGTTCTAATCCCTGTGAACACCAGCTATTCACTTAGGGAACAACAACACATGACAAGGATGGGCACTCAGATCATCATCACGATCAGGGCCGAAGCCATAGAAGAGATGGTAGGAAACATCGTCATGGCGATGGTTCTCCTTCTTCTTCTCCTTCTTCACATCATTCACCCTTTCCTTCCACATCTGGGCACAACCATCAAGAGCATAACGGTGAGGATAGAGGTAGACAAAATGAGAGACCTCGACGAGAGAGTCGAGAGAGAGGACAAGGGCATGAACGAAGGGAAAGTAGGGAAAAACGTAGACATAGACGTCATGAAAGAGATGATCATGATGAACCCTTACTTGCCACCCGAAGCATGCTAAATATAACAGAGGCAGTGAGAATACCAACAAGGCATTTAAAAGATAGTTGGATCAGGCGCTTAGACATGAACAATATCCCATGCTTCGAAGGGGGATATAATGCAGATCCACAAAATCATTTACAGGCATTCCACGATGCCTGTGCCTTGCAAAACATAGAAAATGAGTGGCAAAAACTAAAGTTGTTTCCCAGGACACTCATCAAGGAAGTAGAGAGTTGGTACCGGTCTTTAGAGTTAGAAACCATTAGGAGGTGGAGTACGATGTTAGAACTCTTCAATGATAAATATCAGACGTACTCTAGAGTGTCTAATTTGCATAAGCAGATCCAAGGATGGAAGCAAGGTACTCATGAACCCTTGGATGCTACCATGGGCCACTACTACACATTGTTACATCGTTGTCAGGGCCATGGTTACGCACAACGGGATCAACTTCACCACATCGTAGATGGGCTAAGGTTTGAAACTAGGAGAATCCTTGGGACTTATGCCCAAGGAAGACTATCTAAACTTAGATCCCATATAATTCACAGGATGTTGGAGCAAGTAGCCAAAGAAGAAGGGGAGCTACGAAAAAGGGAAAGTGTGGAAGAATATAACCGTGATCCCTCTCTTCGAAAGAAGGGAGTGAGATTTTGCAATGAAGAGGATGAGTCACCACTCGAAGAGTTGGTGAACAGAAAAAACCTTGTCGCTTCAAAAGCTAACAACAGAAGTATCGGCTAAGGTATATGAAGTATGGAGCTCCTTAGATAATAAAATTGAAACTATCCTGAAAATCGTAGAGGAGTCCAAGGAGGAACAAAGTAGTGACAAGAATAAGACAAAGCGGAGAGATTCAGGCTCTACATGTGACAAGGGTAAGGGGAAAATAACTATCTTCGATGAGGTTATGGATTTAGACACAGACAAGGATGGTGGATGTGAGATCTGCCACTATGACCATCCTAAGGGATGCTATTCAATCATCTCACATCTACAAGAGTCTGGGGTGTATGTACTCAACTTGAGACTCAACAGACGGTAGACACCCCGAAGGTTACCTTATCCTCAAGGTAACCCAAGGCAATTCCACCAACTGTTAACGTACTATCCAAGTGGAACTCCACCACAACCCATTGGACAACATCAGCAGTGGCAATACCCACAGTCATGGGGATGCCACCACCGAAACAATAGTACCCTTACCGGCAGCCAAACCCATATGGATACTACGTGTAGCAGCCGATTTCTCCAAGTGACTCCATGGGTCACACAACTTCCCAACGTCACTACCAAGTTCAGAAGTACTTTAGAAGGACTCCTTCTCCTCTAGGAGATGCTTCATACCCATACCACCCTCCTAATCCATCTGCACCTCTTCCTCCGGTAGTTCCCATAACACCTCCTGCTCCAACAATGCAAGGGGAACTCCCCACTCAACCACAGCAACGTAATGCTACGAGAGCTGTAAAAATTCAACTTGCTGCTGGTTCTGACAACTACAAAAAGAGAAGATCTTTCTTCATAACCAAAAGCCCAAAGAAGCTCTCAAAACAACAAGTGGTTGAGTCTGTGATCACTCCTCCAACACATAAGGCTTCGGTGCTTCCTTCAGTCCAACAACAGAGCTTAACACATACAGTTATGTTAACACATACCATAACTGACTGGATCAAGGTAGGCCACCTTCCCAAGAAACTATTTGACCCTAGAAGTCCCTTAATCTACCTCCAAGTCATCAGGAACGAACCACATAAGGCTCTTCTTGACTCAGGTTCTGGAGTCAACCTAATATCACGAGAAATGTATCAAGCATGGAACTTGCCCCAACTTAAGAAGAGAAATATTCAATTAGAGCTGGTAGACCAGTCCATCACCATTCCCTTGGGATTGGTGGAGGACATAGTTACCATTGTGTGTGGTTGGTCATACCCAGCAGATTTCCTGGTGATAGAAATTAACAATGACAAAGGGGACTTCCCAATTATAATGGGAAGGCCATGGCTGAGTACAGTAGATGCGTACCTAGGGATCCACGATCTTTCCTTAGAGATATCTAAGGTAAATATTTATGGAAAGATTATGAGGAAGAAAGTTCCAGGCATCACATATAGTGACTCAAAGGGTGATGACATGGAGGAATGCTCAGCATCTCTTCCATGTAACTAGTATGCCCTAGAAACACAAATACAAAGGTGCCTGTATGTAGCAACCACACAAGTGAACACCCCATGGTTAACAACTATTAGAAAGAGCAAACCAACATGCATGGAACAAGCTAAGGGAATAAATCATGCCAACAACAAAGGCATAGACACATTGGAGTACGAGAACCACAAACTTCCACCCCTTAATCTAAGAACATCAGTTGGGAGAAGTTAGACACTTCTAAGAAATTCAAATAGTCGCTCCTTATTTTGGATCTCTCCCTTTCCACTCAGTCATGGGGGAGATGGCCACCTGTGCTTATAAATCGAGGCCCTTAGTTCTTTTTAACTTTTTTTACACATTTTTGTTTTCCACGTTTTTTTTTACAAATTTCTTTAACTTTTCTTATTTTTGTTTTTCAACATCGTTATAATTTTTCATTGTGTGTGTGTGTGTGTGCGTGTGTGTGTGTGTGATCCACTGTGTAAGTTTGTCACCCAATAAGTGTTCTTAATGATGATATGAACTATTTTCATATTGATTGCTAATGTTTTGTTTTTATCTTTAAGTGATGATGTTGATATTAAGGTATGTTTCTTTTGATATAGCAGGCAATGAGTCCACTTCATCCATCCATCCACAAGTTCTATGGTCTCTCTCGGCTTGGAAACAGTCCCTTTCTAAATAAGAACTTTAACTGGGCATTTCTCAAACTAAGGAAGCACTCAAGGGTTGAAAAGGGTGTGATTTCAAAGGAATTTGATGTATTTGTGTTGGCCGTTCTCTTGGGTGCTTGGATGTTTTCTTCTTGAGTTTTCTTGCCATTTCGACGTCACCCAATTATCGGGAAGTTGAACAATACAAATAACAAAGTCTTTGCATGATGTGGTTCTCACATATAAACACATAAAATACAAAAAAGAAGAAGAAAAAAAACAAGGAAAAAAAAAGGAAAGTGAGAATTCAAAGCACACCCCTTAGACAAAATAATCCCTTGGGCTACAAGCACTAGTTATAGAACTAAAATACAAATGTTCCCTCTAAATAAGGCCCTTCTCACTTACCATTCTCTCCTCCTTGTTTTGTCGGAATGGTGGTGGCTCTTGGGTGAAGGCATTCTTGTCACTTTAAGAGGATGGATTGGCCGAATGCATTAATGCGAAGTCATCGGATGTGGATGGTTTGAGGCTAGACTTAGAATGAGACTTGCTAAGTCACATTAATCATGAACTCCACAAGGGGCTGTGCACCACCTTGTTCTTGGGATTCCATTTCATTCTCTTCTCTCCATCCTTCTCTCCATTGTTCACCTCATTGCCAGTTGTATCATTAGTGTATATTTTGGTTGATGCATTATTTTTTTTTTGGGTAAATTATTATGGTTAAGACTTTAACTCTTGTTCCAAATGACATTCCCAGAGCCTACAGACTCTTTGAATGTGGGTTTGTCGGGGCATTAAGGGCATGAGCCTGCTTTGGGGAGGACCCACTGACATTCCTATTTGGTGCACCAATTAAATTCTTTTCCCTAACATTCAGCAATCCATTTCATTTTGTTCATTTCCATCTTGACATCCCTTTCATTGATGCCATAGTTGTCTCTTTTTCTCTATCTTTCTTGATTCTTTTTCTTTCTCCATTTTATCGCTACCGGAGGTTCGCTATTAGTCATGGGGGTATGGGGCCCAATTTTTTCGATTTTCTCCTAACCCCTACATCTTTGGTAGTCATCAATATTATATCTCCAGACCCATATCAGCCATACCACAACTCAGCCAATGGACCTTTCACCGAAGCAAGGTATCAACTGCATTGAAATTCATTTACCCTTACTAATATAAAGATTATGTTATGTGTGCAGATGGCAATCATGCAACAACAGATTGGATCTGGAAGGAACACATGGAATGGAGCAGTGCTGAAAGTAGCTATGCAAGGAGCAAGATCGATGGTGCGCTTACGGATGGACAACAAAAGGTGCAATCTTGGCATTGGTAGTAGCAAAACTTCTTTCTCTCTCTCTTTCTCAAGCTACCAAATAAGGCCTGATGTCAATGTAATAATGTGTTCACTCTTGTTGTCATGAACACTAGTTTTTTTGTCTTGTAATGATGATTCGTTCACATGTCATCCCATTAGTTCCATTCAGTCAATAATCCCATACCTTCCCAATATTTTGTAAGAAACTCGAGGACGATTTTTCATTCAGTCATGGGGGTATGATGGGATGCGATATCACATGGGCCACGATATCGCATCCCACGCGATATCACATTGTCCCCTGCGATATCATGTACGCGATATCGCATTGTCCCCTGCGATATCGTGTATGCGATATTGCGGTGTGCCATCATATCTATAAATAAGAGGTGGCTCTCCCTTGTTTCTCATCTAGATCTAGACCCTTAGCAAAAATCTGATAGTTTTACCTCTCTAGAGATAGAATATTTTCCATGTGCCTGTAGTAGGAGCTCCAAAGTGAACGGATCTTTATTCGAGCAAATATTGTACCTAAACACATGTTTGTGTACAGAAATAAAGACGAACTTCTTGGATAAACCTTGCAGTGCATGGAATAGGCTAAATAGGACTTTTATTTATTGTTATTTACTGTTTATCATTTACATGCTTTATTAGGAATTAAATCTCTCTCAACCCTTCTCTCCTAGTTAAGTGCCTCAGTACAACTGTTTCGAGCACGTGCATTACGCGTGGTGATCCTAGAAACGACTAGCGTTTGGTAACCACAGTTGCATTGGTTTAGGGTTTGAACGGTAAGTGGGAACGAATGCTGATGCTAGGTTAATTCAGACTTAGTTAGTTAGTTAAGGTTAGTAATTAGTCTCTTCATCCTTCACCTTATTAGCATAGGAGATAAAACCGAAAAGACATAAAAATCATATACCTCAGACTTAACCATACATCGTGACAAATACAAGTAAGTTTGGGAAGACATCAAATAATTAACCTTAAGTGTTCCATGAGGCATGTAGGCACTTAGTCTACGGAGTTCGACCGGATCACGCGTGTTACACTCGTATTCATATGGTTGAGTGTAGGGGTACCTTGCCACTCATCAATTGGAAATATCTTTGATCTTTATGTAAAGTTCCTTCGATTATTGGAGGTGATGTCAATTTGATTGAAAGTAATTTAGATAAACTTGGTAGTATTCCTCCTAATATATCTTCTCAAGAAAAAGAAGATTGGTGCAGTTTCAAAGAAAACTATTTTTTTTTCTAATGTTAGCTCTTTATTCTCATCTCATTTAAATGAGAAGCATTATACTTACTATAATTATCAACAAGGAAATGATAGAATTTATTGTTAACTTGATAGATTTTACATCTTTAATGTTTCCTTTTGGAAGCCTACAAGGAAAGTAGAAGTGCATATAGATGCTACTTTGTCAAATCATCTTCCTATTAGCATTTTTCTTTCTAGTATTAATTCTTCATATATCCAACCATACGAATCACAAGTGTTCACTAGTGATCTAATCAAATTCCATAGACTTTAGCTCTCTAAATGCCAATAGTAAAGATAGTAACTTAAGGGTGCGATTGTTGTCTTCCTAACTACACTTGTGTAAGCGCAAGGGTATGGTTAAGTAGAGCTAAGGAACATGATTTGTATTAATTTTATATTTTTTATCTAATTAGCCTAAGCATGGAAAAAGGTAATTGATGAAACATTAATCTAAGTAACTAACTAATGTCTTAGCTTATTTCCTAGCATAAGTATTTAGTCCCACATTTCATACACATCCTAAATGTTACAACACTACTGGGTTACCAAGTGATAGCATTGTTGGAATTACTAAGTGTTAACATTATGCTCAAGGAAGTTGTACTTATGTGTATTAATTAGATGTACTTAATTAACTAGGAACATGAAAGTAAAGTGCATGAATAATAAATTTCATAAAAGTAAACATTAATCTATTTCCAAGTGTTGCAAGATATATCAAGAATCTTGCCTTTATTTCCATCACATCAATGTGTCTAGGTACATTGGTGCTCCAATAATGATCCATATAATCCTTAATTCCTACTGCAGGTACTTAGAAAATATTCTAACTTCTACAAAAAGAAACTACAATAACTTCATTAAGCTATTGACTGACTAATGAGATAAATGTGATGGGTACATGCATTTATAGAAGTAGACTTAGATGTCATGTTGATGCATATGTATTGATGCTCAAATCATGTGTCAATGGGGATTTGTTGATGCATGCCCATTAACATAACCCAATGATGATTCATCATAATCCCATGAATGATTGAAAACTCTTCCTTGAGTGAATAAAAGGAGGATCAAGCTTCTTACAAGATTTAGGAAGTTATGGAACCATTGATTGATTGATTGACTCATTAACTAACTAACTCTAAGTGATTGATTGTATGGATTTACATCATTTACAAAAATGGATGTTGAGAAAAATAAAATTGAACATCCTTTTCAAAATTGGACAGTTGGAAATCCTCTGATGATCGCAGATGAAAAGAAGATCAAATAGTGCTAGAAGGTGAAGGATCTTGGGGTGCTGATAGACATTCTTTAGCCTCTAGTGCTCATGGTTGTGGTAGTTGAGGCTATGGTGGTGGTTGTGGATGTTCTGCTATAGCTGCTACTTTTGGTGAAAGATGGAAGGCATCCAGTAGTGCCTTCATCTTCTCCTCCTTACTTCAGGGATTATACATAGTCCATGTGGCATTAACAATGTGAGCTAGTATAGGAACATCCCACGGATAGGGCATTTTTAAGAAAAACTCCTTGACATTTATGAACTAGGTAGCAAATTGTTTACATTTGATGTCAAATGTCCTAACAAGGTTTTGTAGCTCATGATAATCATTCATTATTTTGGCCAAGTTCTTTGCCACTAATCATTGATTTGTGAAATGGATTTAGAGAACTTCAAGCTTGGCATTAGCTATTTCTAGCTTTTGCTTCATGTCTTTGTGATGCTTGAACCCTACCTCATACAAAAGGTATGAGTTGACTAGTTGTTTCTCTAGCTTTGATTATGGCCTTTTGGTAGTCAGCATTGCCAAGTTTTCATATTAGAGGTTGGCTAACTCCATATATTCCATCATCTCCTTGATCTACAACTCCTTCAAATAGATTTTAGCTTTGTTGTAGCCATTTAACCTGTCAAAGATGGGTTGCCACATGTTGCCTCTTTGTTGAAGTTATTGGAAAACCTCATTCATCTTCACCTTGGCCAATTGGACTTCTTTTTCATTAACGTATTTGAGAAGCCCAACCTAGTCCATATAGTGATTTTTGACTCGTTTAAACTTTAGAACCTTATTATTTCAAGTAGTTATCTCAATGGTTGATTTTTGATGAACACATGGACTTCCTCCATTGATAGATTATGATTCTTAGCAGCTAGCCTCCTTAAATCCATATTCACCTTAGCAAGGTGTTCCTATTGCTATTGCACAAATTCCACCATTTGGTCTTTCTATGCCTTGACATTTTGCAAGTACTAATTATCTTTGATCAGAACTAGATTTGTCTTACGAACTTTTGATAGGTCCTTCTTGGTGTTATAGGCCAAGGCCTTCGATAGGGATGCATTAAAGATTACCATCTCCTTAGGGTTCTTAGCCTCTTTTAATTTGTTTTAAATTTATGAGAAAGCTTCATCCCTTGTTACTACCTAGCCAAGAAAGGTGGGATTATCTAATCAGGCATTCAATTTCGCAACCTTGCTAATCAACCAACTATTTTTGGAAGTGGCTACCTCGAGTTGGGCATTGGCAATGATGAGGTTGCCCTTAGCTTCTAACAACTCTGACTAGATTGTGGTGATGTTTTTTGGGAGATTAAAGATCTTTTGAAGTGATTTCCTGGTTCTCACTAATTGATCCAGTACCTCCTCATGCTAGGCTACACTTAGCCTTCCACTTGCTCTTGTGGATGTCTACACATCTTTGAGTGTACCAAGGTCTGACATGGTAATTATAGGAGCATTTAGTGCCTTTGCTACACAATTAGCCACCACCTCTATTGTTGTCTCCTCTTCATGGTCCTACATCATCAAGATAGTTACATCCTTGCCCTCCTGTAGGTGCACCATAAAAGTGGTAGCATTCCCAGAGATCTCTGTAAATTGTTGCTATCCTAGAATGAACACCATCATCTCTCAGGTGCATGGATTTGACCTCGTAGGCACTTTCATCCTTTGCATGGAGAATAGTGGTGTAGTCTCCTCCAACTAGCTTATTGTGTGAGTGACCTTATTCAAATGGCTCAAAGTTGGTTGGTAGATTGATGGTTCCCCATCACTCGGTCCTTCCTACTACTACTGTAGGAGTTGCTCATGGAGCTTGTGCATGCTCTTGATGTTAGCATGGGCCTCCAGTCTTGTTTCTTGAATTAGCGGTGGTGGTGACCACTCCTCTTCTTGTAGCTTGGTGGGTGCTTTGTCCTTTATCGTTTCCTACCAAGATGCAATAGGAACATGACAAAGCATATCATTGGCATAATGAGTTATGCCTCTCCTTTTTCATATTTTTTTGATGAGTCACAGAAAGGGGAGTGTCTTCCTCCCATGCTCATTCTCTTTGAACTTTTTATTAATCTCTAGGAATATGAGTTGTGGGAGGTTGACTAGGAATTTACCACTCATAGTGACATGCATGGGCAAAGAAGACTATGATCTTACTTGACCTCATCATTGGGTTGAGGTGCTCTCTACCTTTGTGAGTACACTATACTCCCTAAGGTTTACTCCATAGAATTGTTAGATCCACTTGACATCTGGGTCCACCTGCATTGAAATATCTACCAAGGTTACCCCAGTGTTAGGCAACCTGAGGGCCTCTTAGATGGTCTTGATAGAATATGACACACTGATGTCCTTGATCTTAACTGTGGCATCTACTTGTTTATTGTTCCAAAAGAGGTACATCTCTCCTATGTACCACTCCCCACTAGATGTGAGGATCGACCACATGGGGAGGCTTGTAGCTAAGTTTTTACCTCTTTTGGCATCAAGTCCAAGAAGGGGCCAAAGTTAAGTTCTTGAAGAATAACACTTTGGACCTTTTTAGTGTGAATTTGCCTTAAGTAGGCCTTGGTCAATGTGACTCCTAAGTTTGGTCTAGGCCCAAGCACCTCATCTCACTATAATTGATTGGTTTTAGCTATGGGAATTTGGTGAACAGATTGAGGTCATGTAGCATGTGTTTTGGTTGCTTCTTCTTAGGGTTACTATGGCTACTAGTCCCTTCCCCCTCTTGGTCACTTGTCCCTTGGTTGGGATGATCCTCCCTCCTACTATCTTTTGGGTCTTGGTGCCATTTGTAATCACAACATAATTAAGGATTAGATTTTAATGTGTAACTTAGAGCACTTTGAAACCTTTTCTCCTTGGCCAGTTACACCTAGGCTAAGTTATGACTATGTCAAATTGATTATTTTAATATTATTTTATTTGAATAGATACTAGAGTTCATTGGTAAGGTTTAACTTACATGAGTTAGTGATTGGTAATGTTATTTTATTAGTTAAACCTTGTGGAAGTTAGAAAAATTTCAAAAATATGGTTTGTAGCCCCCACAACATAAAGCTTACCTTCAGTAGCTGTAGGATTGAAGAACAGAGTGATTTAGACAAGTAGTTAGAAAGTTATGGACTCAAGAAGGCTTTAGGCTTTGAAAATTACAAAAACTCCTTGGGCATTTGTGAGAAAATGTGAAGAAATGGCTAAGTGTTGACACATATTTATAATATTTTTGTGCTACATCAATGGGGATGCATTGACAAAACTAAAAATCAAAATTTTTTCACATAGAAAACTAATGAAAATTAAAGATTTTTTGTATAAATTTTAAGTTTAGAGGAAGCCAAAAGAGCCTAAGATAATTGGGAATGATTGAAGAGGGCTTGAAATACATGGAAAATGGAGATTTATTAGGAAATTAATGTGTCAAGAAGTGCAAAACTGGATGCATCGTGGTGCAAAACATAAGTTTTGAAAGTGAAATGGCTAAGGGATAAGGAGTTTAACCATCTCAACCAAGGAGTATGCAAGTGGGTTCTCCCCACAGCAAGCTCATTCCCGTAATACCCTTACATGACCTCAAGCCAAGGAGTCTGTGGACCCCAAGGATGATTAATGGTTGTGGATCACTAAAAATTGAATCACCAAAGAAATCATTAGAAAATTCTAACCATTTATTAATCGAACCCAGTAATAAATTTATGAAAAGAGGAAGTGAGTTGGTATATGGATAGAAACCATGGATGAGAGAGAGTATGGAATGGAGTTCCACATGGTGGTCACATGAAGTTCCTTGTGAAAGATGTGATTAATAATGATTGAAGAACTTTCTTTCTTAGTTCGAATCAAGACCATCCACTTCCAGTGATTTCACATTGACACATTAGACCATTCAACCCCCCAAGGTACACAAACATCCCGAAAAACCACTCACCATTCCAAAGGAAGAAGAAAAGATAAGCAGGAAGTGAAAAGGGCCTTAGTTAGAGGGGTGTCTTTAGGCATGTGTAACATGTCTTTCCAGTCCCATAACTAGTGCTTGTAGCCCATTATTATGTCTAAGGTGTGTGCTTTGAATTCCCATCATTATTTTTTTTCAAATGGTAACCACACCATGCAAAGACATTGCTTCCTCTTTAATGGTCTACGACAAAATGGTGAGAAATCCATGGAAATACTCATGAAACCTTGGGTGGTAGGCAAGTACAAAAGTGACAAATCCCCTTGAAGTAACATCCTTATCATCCAATTAATTTATTCAAAGTTTGGAAAGTACAAAGGCCACTAATGTAGTATAAGCTTTTATTAAGAAGGGACCTCATATTTCCAAAATGAGGAAACACCATAGAGATGTATGAAGTGATGGATGACATGGACTCACTACCTGTTATCATGAAAAGAATCAATGTTCCATTAGTAAACATCAAAATTCTAAAGTGAAATCTAGTCATTTACAATTAAATAACCAATGAAGTTACAAACCATCATCAATTAGCAGTTGTAGTTGGTACCAAAGTCTTGATGGTAATAAAGAAAAAATAAAGGGATGTAAGAGAAATTCAAATAAAGAAAAATATATAGAAAAAATTGTAAAATACCCAAGAAATTGAAAAACATATTAAAGATGATGTAAAATAAAAACTTAAAAATCAAGGAGCCACTTTATAAGATCTCAGCATGAATGGCCATCTCCCCCATGACTAAGTTGAAAGGGGGAGATTTGAAAGATCGAGCATGCTTGACCATTAATTGAGGCATTGTGTCCACTGGTTACTCATTTTTTATGGAAAGGCTTTATTTATTGAGTGTTGACTAGTAATTTTTTATTCAGCTTGTCGGGGTGGTAGGTCAACATGGCCCTAGACAGAAGGGTTTCATTGATAATGTAAGGCTCCTCCCATAGCGTTTGATATTTGGTTCATATAGGAACATGCATGGGGTTCTGGTAGAACACCTTATCTCCTAGTTTAAATTTTACTTTCCTAATCCTAATGTCATGTTGTTGTTTATTGTATGCCTTGTGGACTTTTTTTGATGATAGGACCATTAAGTGATTCTCATCTATCACATTGAGGTTCATTAATTTGTCCTTTTGTGCTAGCGTTAGATCAAAGTTAAGGTCACACATAGTTGAGAGTGTACAGAGTTCTGTGTGGATGAGAAGTGTTGGGAGATTTTCGTACATGAACTCATAGGGAGAGTATCTTATAGGAAGTTTCCATGTTAAATGATAAGCCCAAAGTGCATCATTGAGCTTAGAGCCCTAGTCCCTCCTATATTTACTAATAGTTCATGTTAGTATTTTGGTTATTTTCCTATTAGTGGCCTTGGCTTGACCATTAGCTTGGGGGTTGTACAGAGTTGTTAATTTATGCTCTACCCCCAAGCAATGCATGAGTTTACAAAAAGTGACACCCATAAAATGTGTACCATTATAAAAAATAAGTATACATGGCACCCCAAACCTATTTACAACATATTTTTGTACAAATCTAACCATCATAGATAATGTATAGTTGGTGACAGTTGTAGATTTTGTCCATTTCGTGTAATAGTGAATAGCTACAATGATGTATGCCTTTTCATTGAACATGGGGTTGATGGATCCCATAAAGTTAATTTCCCAAAGATTGAAATGCTCCAGTGGGTGGATCTATTATTGTATATAGCACCAACAAAGAGGAGTTCATCAAGAAACTGGTCTAATAATGGGCTCTTCTCCTTCTTGTTATCCCATCATAACTAACATAAGTGATCAACCACCACATTCTCGGTCCCTTTAATGTCTACCATTGTAAGATCACACTCTTGTAGGATCACCATCCACTATATGACACATGTGCTTACTATTGATTTGTTCATAAATAACTTGATAACACTATGGTCAATGTGCACAAACACCTTATATCTAAGCACATATTTAGTGGTGATGTAATTAAGCTGTGCACCCACAATGCTTCTACTTGCACAATGGATGTAATATGGACATTTTTGATCATCCAACTATGTAAGTACGGAGGCTCCTAAGGCATAGTTAGATGCATCCATCACAATATGAAATGGTTTGGACTAGTCTGATGCTTGTAGAATGGGAGTTTCTACAAGATTCTATTTGAGGTGCTAGAATGCATGCTCACATTTCTTAGTCTAGATAAATAGTGCATCCTTCTTTTTCAACTTCACCAATTGCTTGGAAATCTTCAAGAATTTCTTGATGAAGCACTTATAGTTACTAGTATGTCTAAGGAATGACTACACACATTTAACCATTTTAGGCTATTTGGTGATTTTTTGGATGATCCATATTTTTTTTGGGTCTACCTCAATCCCTTTACTAAAAATTCAATGCCCCAAGATAATGCCTTCTTGGACCATCAAATGGCTCTTTTACCAATTGAGCCTTAGATTGATCTTCACACATCGTTTTTCCAAATGGTCCAAGGCTTGCTCAAATGTAGCCCTATAGGTGGAGAAGTCATCCATGAAGACTTCCACCCTACTATCAAATTGCTATTGGAAGATTTTGAGGACCAAATGTTGGAAAGTAGCAAGAGCATTGCATAGACCAAAGGGCATCTTCCTATACACAAAAGTCCTCCAAGGACTTGTGAATGTCATTTTAGGCTAGTTCTCTGGTGCAATATGGATTTGATTATAGCCATTATAACCATCTAGAAAACTGTAATAGTAATGCCTCGCTATTGTATCCAACACTTGATTCATAAATGGTAATGGAAAGTGATCTTTGTAAGTCACCATGTTTAACAACCTAAAATCAATATAGACCCACCACTTGCCTCCTTTCTTTGACACTTACTATCTACAATTGGGTAAATGAACCATGCCTTGAGAAGTTGTTCAATCTCCTCCTTAATGATCTACTTAAGCTTGGGGTTCAAGCATTGCCACAGTGGCCTCTTTGATTTGATGGAGGAGTTGGTATAGATTTCATCTTGGCATATCCTAGGATCAATTCTAGTGAGCTAATGATATGACTATGCAAAGGCTATTGGCCATTTTTAAAAAACTTTCACTAATTTCTTTTTCTGCAAAGGAGTAGGACTGGCATTAATGATTACTAGTTTTCCATTATTTAAAAATGCATATTCCATGCCTGTTGGTAGAGCCTTTAACTCAAGGGGCTCATGCTTGAAGGCCTCTGGGATCTTCAACTCTCCCTAATTGATATTTCCCTGTTCATCAAATATTTAGCGATGGATCTTCTCTAGTTGATCCATGCTCTCCACATAAGAGCTTGTGAGACTCATGATTGGTTCCATGATACATCAATGATTCAATATTTCCTTCTATTATTAGTCACTAGGTACCTTCCCTTTTAGTGGATGTTGCATACAGATACATTTGGATTTCATTGACATCAACACATTAACTACATGCTTTAAGGGATGTACTCTTAATAGTCCATAGTCTTTGCATGAAGTGGCACCCTGTGTTACTGTACATGATGCACGGAACATGCTTTTTCTTAATCTTTTCAAACTCATTCTCATTGAAAATTTCCAAGGAGAGATCTCAGATCCCCAACTATGCATCAATTGTACTTAGCCATGCTCTCCCCATGATGATTGGGAAGTCCCCCTTACCATTCTCCACATGGATCACTAGGAAATTGGCAGGATATGACCACCCATAAATAGTAGTCATAATGTCCTCAACTAATCCCAAAAGAATAATAATGGATTGGTTTGCTAGTTCTAACCTAATATTGCTCTTTTCATGTGGAGGCAGGTTCCAGGCTTTGTACATTTCCTATGAAATCAAATTGATTCTAGAACCTAAGTCCAAAAGAGCTTTGCATGGTTCATTTCTAGCAATTTACAAATAAATAAGAGGACTTCCAAGAACAAATCTCTTCCTAGGAAGATGATCAACCTTAATCTAATCAGTGGCCAATATGACTATATGCAATTGGGGAGTGTTTTGGTTTGAAGGAGGCTTAATAGGTGTTGTAGAGGAGGTAGGAGCAGGGTTCATAGCCATAGGTGCCTATAAGGGCTTTGTTGGGCTATTGGTTCTAAAGAAGGATCTTTTACATGGCTTAGCATTAGAACCACTTGGCTATGGAGATGGTTGTAAGTTTACAATCATCAAGGCATTTCTTTGCTGTGGCTATGCTGGTATCCCATCCTACATAGCTAGAGTAGGTGGAAGAGGAATTATAGATGGAGGTGCTGGAGTAGAATGGTGAGGAGGAGGATAATAGGGAAATTGGAAGTCCCTCCTTGGTGATGGTGCTCTATAACATTCAGGAGGGTAGTAGTGGTGTTGGAAGGAAGCATGACTTGAAGAGTTATGTGGAGAAATGGGTTATTGAACATAGTATGAATATGAATATGGTTGGAGGTAAGGGTACTACTGCCTTGGATGTTACATCCCCCACAACTATGGATGTTGCTACTATTGATAGTGCTCATGAGATTGAGGGGGTGCTTCACTCTGATAGTAAGTTTGGTGGTGAAACTGCTATCGATAGTTGCCTTGGCGGTAAGGCAACCTCCTAAGTGCTTTCTATTTTTCCAATTTGGGATTTAAACCATACACCCCAAATTCTTGTAAGTGTAACACAATAGGGCAACATCCCTTGGGATGTTCATATTGGCATATGTCACACCTATCATCATCTAACTCAAAATCTACAATCTTTTCAACTGCTGCAACCTTGCCCTTAGCCTTATCATAGTCATGTTTAGCCTCATTTTTCTTCCTTCTTTCACAACCACTACCTTCTTGATCTCTGCTTTCTTTTGCAATATTTAGAGTAGTTTGAAATTTTTCATCCAAGGAGTCCCACATTTTATCAACCTTGGTTGATATTTCAAATATAAATTTTTGTATTGGCAAGGTTTTTCTTTGTCCCACTTCATTAAGTGGTGCCTCCTCCTCATTTTCACGAAACTAGACCTCCCTCTTGTGAAGAGAGGGGTCCCTATTGTACTCCTCTGCACTTTCACATTTTTTAGCTCACCCTCTTTCTTAGCTACTTGCTCAATAAGCCTTTATGTTTGATAGGCCCTTAGCTCCTAAAGTCTCCCTTGGGCATAGACCCCAAGAGTTCTCCTCATTTCCATTCGAAGCCCATATTTGATGTGCACAACTAATCTATTTGAGAATAGTCATGGCTTGGGCATTAATGCAACAAGGAGTAGTACCTACCCACGGTTGCATCCAAGGGCTTGTGAATGCCCTATTTCCATCCTTGGATTTGCCTTCTCAAGTTGGAGACTTTGGAGTACGTTTGATACTTGTCATTAAATAATTTAAGCATTGTACTCCATTTTTGAATAAATTCTGGTTCCAAGGACTAGTTCCAACTTTCAATTACTTTGATGAGTATCCATGGGAATAGTTTTTGCTTTTGCCAATTTTTTTCGATGTTATGCAAGGCACAAGCATCGTGAAAGGCTTGTGAGTGGTTTTGTGGATCTAAATTATATTCCCCTTTGAACTTGGGGATATTATTCATATTCAACCATTTGATTCAGCTATCCTTCACATGATTGGTTGGTATTCTTAGAGCCTATGTAATGTTTAGCATGTTCCTTATTACCAGCAAGGGCTCATCATAGTCATAATGATCTTGATGATCCTTATCATGGCCATGATGCCTATGATGAGTCCTATTATTCCTTATTTTTCTTTGCTAATCATCTCCCCACTGTTAATGCCTGTGATCTTTGTTATTTCGATAGGATTTGCAATCAACCCTATCTCAACGTTTACCTCCATCATGATTTTTATCTCTTCTACGACTTTGATTAGAGTTGGAGGAGGAAGATGATGAGGATGAAGAAGGCAAAGAGGAAGGGGAGCTAGCATCAGTGCAATGCATGCTACTTCCTCTTCTTTGATCCCTACCATGTTTATCCTTATCTTAGTTCTTGTCCTCGTTCCTACCTTGGCCACTTCCTTTTGAGGCCCCCTAATCTTGGAATCCATTCTTCATAGAACCAGGGTTATCCATAGTGGATTGCAGATGCTGGTTAAGGGTTTTCTCATCAAAGAGAGGAGGAGAATATGTGTATTGAAAGATCCCCAAAAAGAAGTCCTCTCCTTTGATGAGCATCAAAGTGTCATGTTGATGGACCCCCATTGATGTGGCCTCATAGATAGGCTCCCGTCAACATAACCTAGTAACAAAAACTATAAATACAAGCTCACAACCATGTTTATGAGGAGGAGAGTCATAGTAGTAGCAGAGGTCTTGTAGTTTTTGCATTTGAGAGTTAGAATATTTCTCTAAGTGCCCGCAGTAGGAGTCAGAAAGTGTATGGATCTTTATTTGAGCACTATTATACTTGAACACATCAGTGTGTACGACAAGAAAGATGAGCCTTTTGATCAAACCTTGCAGCACTTGGATTAGATTAATAATTTATTTATGCATTTATTATTTTTAGTAATTATGTAATTAATTAAACTAAATTAAACTTTAAGAAGTTATTTAACTAATTAAGCTAAATAGATTAAGCACATAAGTACAACTAGTTTGAGCGTAAACACATATTTACTTGGTGCACCCAGTAGCATTATTGCTTGGTGCACCTAGTAGCATAGTGCTTGGTAATCCCAACATTGGGTACATGGGTTAAGAACATGTATATAAAGTAGGACTAGATGCTTATGTTAGGACTATTTAGAGATTATTTAAGTAGTTAAATTAGATTAGTTATTAAGTTACTTCATCTCTCTACTTTAAGCACCAAGGAACATACAACATAACATAATAAAAATCATATACCTCGATTACACTTAACCATACATTTGTACATCACAAGTGTAATTGGGAAGACAACACATAACTCTTAGGGTAAGGTTCACTTTCTAGAAGACTAGTGTATCGGAAGAGATAGAGTCCACAGAATTCAACTAGATTACGCGTGAATGCTTTGTGATTTGTATGGTTGGGCATAAGGGTACCCTTCATTGCTCATTATCCTTCTTTATGTATCTATAGGAATAAATGGGTAGGAGCCCATTGTCTTTTCTGGTCTCATATCAAGCTTCCATTTGCTGATATTGCCTTTTCTATGCTTCAATGAAATGATAATCCCAATAAGCATGATCTTGCACTTCGCACTTAAAATTGAGTCCTACAATGCCTAGCCTGATAAGATTATTCAAAAAAAAATTACAGGAACATATTAGTTACGAGGCAACATGATGTTTCCTTCCATGTCCCTTCATAATAGCTACTCATCCTAATGCAAGATGAAGGTAAAGTCTAGAGTGTTGAATCTGGATGAGTGTAAACCACCTTGAATTGTTGAGGCATTAGCGTCCTATGACCTTCTTGTCTTTTCTGATTGGAATCATTCATGAATGGTGGTGGAGAGTCTTTCCTATAAGAAGAGGCCATATTAGTGATTAAGAAAAATAGTGTGCTTTTATTATTTTCTTTGTTTTTAATGATGTTAGCATTAATTTTTGTTTACAACATCTGTGAATGATTTCATTATCCCTTCTAGGTAGTGCACTTAGCTAACTAAAGTTCCCTAGCAACGATGCCAATGATGAGAAAAAAGTACCCCCTATGCCCAACCATATGAATCACAAGCATTCACTAGTGATCTAGTTGAATTCTATGGACTTTAGCTCTCTAAATACCAATAGTAAAGATAGTGACTTAAGGGTGTGATTGTTGTCTTCATGGCTGCACTTGTGTAAGTGCAAGTGTATGGTTAAGTATAGCCAAGGCAAATGATTTGTATTAATTTTATATTTTTTATCTAATTATCCTAAGCATATTAATGAAGCATTAGTCTAAGTAACTAACTAATGTCTTAGCCTATTTCCTAGCATAAGTATTTGGTCCCCCCTTTTGTACATATCCTAAACACGTTACAATGCTACTAGGTTACCAAGTGATAGCACTGTTGGGATTACCAAGCATTAATGTTAAGATTAAGGTGATTGTATTAATGTGTATTAATTAGATGTATTTAATTAACTAGAAACATCAAAGTAAAGTGCATGAATAATAAATTTCATAAAAGTAAACATTAATCTATTTCCAAGTGTTGCAAGGTATATCAAGAATCTCGTCTTTATTACCATCACATCAATGTGTGTAGGTACATTAGTGCTCAAATAATGATCTATACAATCCTTGACTCCTACTACAGGCTCTTAGAACATATTCTAACTTATGTAGAAAGGAACTACAAGAACTTCATTAAGCTATTAACTAACCAATTCCATAAATGCGATGGATACATGCATTTATATAGGCAAACTTAGATGCCATGTTGATGCATCAAATCATGTGTCAACGAGGATGCATTGATGCATGCCCATTGATGCAACCTAATGATGATTCATCACTCATAGATGGTCTAAAGTGATTATATGATATCTTTATTTGAGTGGGATGTACCTAGACATATTTCATGAGTGGTAATATAGATCAAGATCATTCCTAATTATTACAACATCTCACTTAGCTTAGATTTACATTTTATTATCATTTACTTTTATAATATCATACATATTTTCCTTATCATTTACATTTACAATGTTTGCTAGATATATGGGAAAATAATTATGACCATTTTTTAGCATACAAATATAATTTTCTGATAATCGAGTAGTGGCTTAGCTTAATTCACTTAGTAGCAAGTCACTTGGTAAGCCTATTGGTGATTATATTATCCCAAGGCATGTTAAGAAAGTTGGGAATGGATACTTATCATTGTAGGCTAGTTTAGTATTTTATTTTATTTTGTTTTTGGTTCATAGAATTTATGTTCATTTCACCATGTTTCACTTTAGCACACTAAGAGTTAGTCAATATCAATCAATCATATATCTTACCAAGAGTTATATCATACACTTTAAGTTTTGCTAACTCTAGCGAGAAGAAAATAATCATAGACTTACTCTCAATAAGCTTATATATAATACTATCCCATCTATAGATTACGATTTGGTTGCTTGAGTATGCTTATGACTTGTATGATTAAGTGTTGGAAACACTTGCTACTTGTCATTGACACCATTGTTAGGGATGGTATTAATCTATACTAAATAATTGATTTTATTAAGAGTTCATTATGTTAATACTTTAAATGATTTATCTTCTAAACATATAACAATCTCTAAACACATACTTGAGCAATGATTGATCACACTAAATAAAAGTAGAATATATCAATGTAAACAAGAATTTCCTATGCTCATGCATATCCATATTATCTTGACTTCACTTTTATCTTTCTTCAAGATAAATAGTTTAGATGGAGAGACTTACAAGATAATATCATATTTCCACTTGAGCATTCAACTCCATCTATGCTTCAAGTAACACTTCTTAGATTAGATCTTAGTCACATGCATGAAGGCAATCAGGACACAAGGAACATGACTCAATCCTACTAACCAATAGAAGTTTAAATTAGAAAAGATGTTATTATGGAAGCAAGATATAAATAGGAAAAAGGAAAACAAACATCTTAGGTAATCATAATCTCTAAAAAGAAAGATATATAGTATCAAGTTAATAATTCTCACCATCACTAATCTCATTCTCATTTACCTATTTTATACACTAAATATTTTGTCCAACAGAAGCTACACTCTACCTTAGTAGAAACTCCTAGAAGGAATATGACAAACCCTAGAGCAAGGAGGGACCCAATGCCTATGACATCCATCAAATCTAAGAGAAAAAAACCAAGAGTTCATAGCTGAAGAACTAGCCAACACCATTCTCCAAGACGTCCCTTTTTCTTCATAACACTCGTTGATAGATTCTAATAAGGAAGAACATAGGCATGAAGATGAATTTTCATGAAGGGTTCAAGAGCAAGCACTTAATAAAGAGAAAATGAGAGATCACAAAAAATACTCTCAAAGAAAAAGATATCATAATTAAGAAGAAGTAAAAGAAAGAGAAAGAGAAAGAAGGAATAGAAGGAGAAATGAAAAAGAGCATTAAAGAGGTCATTACTACTACAACAGATATGACAAACTTGATGACTATGATGAACCTCTATTGGCTATAAGAAGAATGATTACTATTAGTAAGTCTATGCATATTCTAATGAGTCTTTAAAGGGATAGTTGCATCAAGTGACTATATATGAATAACATTCCAAAATTTAAAGGATATAACATTGATCCACAACACCACATGCAAGCTTTCATGATGCTTGAGCATTTCAAAATATTAAAAACAAGTGGTAGAAATTTAAGATATTTCCAAGAATACTTATCAAAAAAGTAGACAACTAGTATAGATTATTGGAATTGGAGTCTAGTTGAAGATGAAGCCAAATGCTAGAACTATTTAATGACAAGTACTAAACATACTCAACAGTATCTAACTTGTGTAAGAAAATCTAAGGATGAAATTAAAACACTCATGAATGTCTTGATGTAGCAAAGGGTAGGTACTATTCACTCTTACATCGATGCCCAAGCCATGGATTTTCTCAAAGGAAATAATTAATGCACATAATTAATGATTTATAAAATAATTCTAGAGAGACCTTTAGTGTCTATACCTAGGGGAGATTGTCAGAAATGAAAGCCTATTGTATATAAAGGTTATTAGATCAAGTTACTAAGGAAGAAGGAGAATTAATCCTTCTCTTTGTAAGAGAGATGTTTACATATGTGAGACCTATGAGAAGGAATCTATGGAAGATGTGATTCAAATAAAGATCTTGCTAATTCAAAAATTTGTTAATGATATTGCAACAAATATTGAAAAGGCATGGGATTTTGTTAATGAAATTTTGCAACTACATTAAAGATTATGGAGGAAAAAGTAGAGGAAGTGTTAATCAAAGAGAAAGATGGAAAGAAAAAGAAGAAAACTAGATAATAAAAATACAAGTACAAAGGAAAAGCCATTATTGTTAAATATGTTACTAATTCTAGCTTAGAAGATAAAAATGGATGTCAATTATGCTAATACAAATATCCTAAGGGATGTTGTCTAGTCATGATCCATTTGTAAGAATTAGGAGCTTACATATTAAACCCAAATTTTGTGAAGAAATAGATGCCTACAAGATTATCTTATCCAAAAGGTAGTTAAAAATAGTCATATCAATAATAACTATAGTATCATCATGGGGCTCATCCTCAATCTTGATAGCAATATCATCAAATAAAAAGGGATCATCACTTGGAGTCATAGTGCTCATCTTACTAAGCAGGGTTCTAGAAGGTTTGGTAGATGAGTGAAAGCCTAACCTCTTCGAGTGGTTATGCCTAGGCTTAAATCAAGGTCTTTGACTTGAGAAATGAACATCTTACCATCACTTCAAATGATGGTCCTTCCTGAAAAGCAATATCATTAGCAATGGAAAAACCCATAGTTGTGGAAGATGCTACCACTAAGGTAGCAATATAATTATACATAACTAGATCCTTATGGCCATTATGTCTAGAAATATATCTCTCCAGGAAATGCTTCTACTCATGTCTTCTATTACTACTATGCTACAGAATATCATAGATCTACACCTCCACATGCAAAGTCACCTTCATATATGTTTCATCCTATAGTGGATCACTCTCAACAATCTCTTAAACAATTTCCACTAATATTTACATCATCAATGCAATGAGAACTACCTCCTTAACCATAGAAAAAGAATGCAACAAGAGCTATTACTACATAAGCAAAGGATAATACCATCAATTATGAATTCAAAACCAAGAAGTGAACTTTCTTTAGAACATGTTCAGAAAGAGTTGATCAAACTAGATTTTTTCAAACCCAATAAAAAGAGACATGACTATGACTCTAGCCTTAGTCTACACTACATTAAATCCTTTTATAAAAAATATGCTTCAACCAAGACAAAATAAGAACTTGACCACTATCATGCTCACTTAGATAGTAAGTCATTAGATTAAGACAAGTGTACTCCCTAAGACATGAATAGATCCTATAAGTCTGTTAATCTACTTATAAATATTAGGGAATAATCCATGTAACGCTCTTCTTGATTTAGAATCAGGAATAAATATTAGCTCTCAAGACATGTATAGAGCCTAGAGTTTATGACCATTGAAGAAATGCAATATCAAGTTATAACTTATAGATCAATCTATCATTATTCCACTTAAACAAGTAGAAGATGTTGTGACCACTATTCGTGGGTGGTCATATCTGATAGATTTTGGTAATTCATTTGGAGAAAAATAAGGAAGAGTTTCCAATTATCATGAGAAGAGCATGGCTTAGTAAAATTGGTACTAAGTTGGAGATAAGACACTTATCCTTGGAGATCTTCAAGGAAGATGAAAAGGGAGTCTTAAAAAGAAAGAGTTCTATGCATTATGTATAGTGATATGGGGAGCAACTACATGCAAAAAAATGTGGATTGTTAAATGGATAAATATCTTAGCAAGTAGAACTTGTGTAGAAGATACGTATGTACAACATTACTTATATGCAATAGCCACAAAATAAGAAGATACCCAGTGGTTGACAAATGAAAGAGAGTGCAATTCTAAAATATGAATGAAACCAATGAAATAGATCACAAGTGCCTATATGGAAGAAATAGATGATATAGACCAAAACTTTTCCAAGCAGAACATTAACAAGAAAAAAATATGAAATGGCAAAAGCCATATATTTCAAATAAACTAAAGCTAGAGCCTATAGAACTCAAGACATTACTAGATACATTAGAATATGTATTTTTGAATAATGGAAAACCTATAATCATTAATGTTCATGTTAGCAAATAGAAAAAATAGAAGTTACTTAAGGTAGTGAACAAATGACTGATGGTGTTCACATGTTCATATGATGAGATTACCAAAATTGATCCACACTTCTATAAGCATTAAATATACATAGACCCTATTATCAAACCACACTGTCAACCTCAACAATGTTTAAATCCAAACCTAAAGAAAGTGATGAAACAAAAATTGGAAAAATTACTTTAGACAAGATTCATATATCCAATTACACATAGTGAGTGAGTTAACTCCTTAATTATTATCTCAAAAAAGGATGAAAAGTGAAGGACTTGTATTGATTTTCAAATACTAAAAGTGAAGGACTTTTAAGGATCACTTTCCACTACCTTGACCAAGTCTTTGACACTATCTCAAGGCATTAGCATTACAAGTTTTTGGATGACTACAATAGATACAATCAAATTTGAATAGCACCAAAAGATCAAGAAAAGAGCACATTCACCAGTCTGTGAGGAATGTTCACTTACCAACAAATGTTATTCGGTCTTTGCAATGCACCTGCCATATTCTAAAGACTTGTCCTTAGTATTTTTTAAAATAATATTGGTAATAGGATTAAAGTATTTATAGATAATTTTTTCAATTATGAACCTAACTTTGAATAGGGCTTAGACTACTTAGAGTAGGTATTGAAATGGTGTGAAAACTAATTTGAAACTCAATTGGAAAAAACATCATTTAATGGTCTAAGATAGTATAGTTTGAGGGCACAATGTTTTCTACAAAGGCATGAAGGTAGATCTAGATAAAATCATAGTCATCCAAGGCATAATCTAGAGACTACAAATCATTAAAGTTGCTAGATCCTTTCTTAGGCATACTCAATAGTATCAAAGATTTATTTAAAAAACTAAAAAAGATGAGATATTTATCTAGTCAAAACTATATGAAAAGCAATTTAAGAGCCTAAAATAAAAATTAGTGAAGAATCTAATCTTAAGGGATTTATATTGGTCAAAACCTTTTCACATTATGATTGATGCTTCAAACTATGCATTGGATGTTATACTTATGTAGTTATATGATCAAAAAATGCCATATTACATCCACTGTATAGATCTTAGTATTATAGGAGCAAAAATTTACTATAACACTACAAAAAGGAATTGACAGTTATGGTGTATGCACTAAAAAACATTTCAACAGTATGTGCTCAATCATCCAATTTATGTCCATACTAAACATAGTGTAATTAGATTCTTAATGAATAATCCTATGGTAAATCTAAGAGTTATTAGATGGCTCGTGATCTTACAAGAGTTTGACATCATACTAATTAATTGAAAATAAACTAAGAATGTAGTTGGGAATCATTTGTTAAGAATAAGATGGAAGATAGAAGAAAATGTACAAACTTTGGTAAATCAATTTCTTGATGAATTACTATTCACTAAAGTAGCAACAGTTGTAGACCTAAATGCAACAAACTCCTAACTAGCAGATTACTTGATTTAGTTAACTATTTAAGAAATCCCTAATGGATGGGATAGGAAGAAGAAGGATTAATTTCTTCATCAAGCAAAGTGCTTCATTGACATCAATAGTAATCTTTATAAAATCTATGGTGATAGGCTAATCAAGTGGTATGTACCAAAGGAAAGTCAACAAAGAATTTTGTAGGATGCACAAAAAGGACTGTGTAGGAGGCATTATGCAAGATGATGAACAACCATCAAAATACTAATAACTAGGTATTTTTATCCTATGATATTAGGCATGCATATCAATGTTTCCAATCTTGTGAATGATGTCAGCACAATGAAGGAATGACAACCAAACATGAAGGCCCACAATAGTGGATATAACTATTGGAGCCATTTGACATATGGGGAATTGATTTCATGGGATCAATCATGCTTACACCAAACAAGAAAGTGTACATAAAAGTAATGTTGATTATTACACAAAATGAAAAGAAGGTGCTACAATTAAGGATTACACATTAGCAACAACAACTAAATTCTTTTAACAACATGTGATGAATAGATTTGGGGTCTCGAGGATGTGGATCTTAGATAATGGAATACATTTCATGGAAGCTACTTTTAAAAAACTTATTTAACATGTTGGGGTTAATCATAAATTAACACATTATTATTCCCAAGTCAATGGATAGGTAGAAGTAACTAATAGAGAAATAACATGAATTTTCTCTAGAATAGTTAGTCCATATTGGAAGGACTAAAGCACTAAGTTTTATGATGGTTTTTGGACCTATCAATGATTATGGATACTATTTATATGAATTAGTAAATGACAAACTACCTCCTCTACCAATTCAAGCTTATATTTTTACCTTAGCCATTGATTGTACTTTAGACATAGACATCAATTTCATCCAAAAAATGTTTGACAAATCTCACCTTATGGGAAAAATTATTTAGTAGATTTTATGCTTAATAAGATCCATAAAACATGTACTAAATATGGACATGATGCCAAGATTAGACAAGTTAATATCAAGCCAGGTGATAGAGACCTCTATTATAATCCATGACATGTTACTGTTGTCACATCTCCACCATGGTTATGGAGTAGTGATGATTCTTGGAAGGCTTTTAAAATAATAAAGTTATGATACTTTGGTTTCATAAAATACATATTTGAAGCTAGCCCAATATTAATTGCAAGAAAAGGTATTAAGGGTAATATTCTAAAATAATGTTAGAGGAGATTAAGAGATATACGTGAGGGATGTATTTAAGCCACATATATTATATTGGTAAACATTATGAGGAAATTAAAAAAATTTTAAAAATAAAACTCCAAGGTTTCAACAATGGCATCCATCAAAATACTCAAGTTGCTAGAAATAGTAGTCATGTCATGGTGCTCAGTACTAGTTTGGATTATCAACATCGAATAGTCTCTAACAACACAGGCTTTCAAGATCAAACCCTTAGTTTTACTAAAAGGTAATGTGGCAAATGCATCCCAAAACATGGCCAGATCCATGGCTAGAAATGTAGTAGTTAACCATAAGCATCACAGATAGGCCAAAGCATTATCCTGCGCAATATATCCTCATTGATTCTTCTTGCAATGGTGGCTACATATGAACCAATCAAGTCACAGAACAAGCATAGCGGTAAGTGTGAGGTAGGCACACATGTATTTCTAGTAGTTGTGGAACTGCCAAGGCATAACAAGAAAATCTATAGAAATATTTACTCTACATATCGAGCACATAAATGACCTACGACTTGTGGAAGAAGTAGAGACAACAATGATCATCATGCTAATCCTAAGTAGCATTACCACAGATAGCCACAGTGACTAGAAACATGACCATGAAAGCCTGTAACATAAAGATCTAGGAATGATCACCAAGAAAGAAGGTATGCAGGACACAGAGGTTACCTTGTGGTGGTCATGGAACCCCATTTTGCCAAGATCATGTCTATAATCCCATTGTTGGACACAATAAGCATAGGGCACTCTACATGGCTTTGAATTTTGGTGAACTCATGGGATGCAATGCATAATTGTAGGGTCGATGTTGTGCTCCCAAATTTTCTGAACCACACTATGGTTTCAAAAGGTTTTATTATTTGACATATTTTTAATCACATAAAATATCATATAAAATTTAAATTAAAACCCCCGTTATGAGAAGAAGCCAATTTTGACATAACATCATTGATACTAAGGGGTATAATAATTTCATTCTATATGATATTTTATCTAAAGGTTATAAAGAAGAGGTTTAATGGACATTTGATAAACATACCTTTATCTTCTATAGCATTGACACTCTACATGGGAAGTTATAACCTCCTATGGGAGCTATAACTTGTTTTCCTTGATATTTGTGGAGTTGTGATTACCAAGAGGACACTTGCCAACTATGACATATATTTTTCTAATTTTTGTAACCTCCCATGGTAATCTCCATAATATTTATTGCTAAGAAAACACTTGGCAACCATAACTTAAATTTCTAATAACTCCCTTTTAAATTTATAACCTCTATGATGGTTATGAATTAATACCCCTAGATATTTGTAAAACCCTTAACCTTTCATGATTATTGTAACTACCATAAAACCACTATAAAAAGGCTTCAAGGGTAGAATTTGAGATGTGGGGAGGAGAAAAAGGGAAAAAAGGAAGAATTTGGAAAGACAATTGAAGATTACTTGTAAGATGGCTTGCTAAAGACATCAATTTGGTTGCTTTATTTTAATCCTGTGAGTTTATTTCTTCCCATTTTATCTTACTTACTTACCTAATGTTTAGATAGAATCATGTCTGGCATTTAATTTTGGGATTTGTCCTAGGATTGGTTTTATAGCTCTATTTTTGCATAATATTAGACTCCTATTAATTTTTTCCATAAAAGAGCTTATGTTGTTGAAAAGCCTCAAGAGCAATTTGATACTATCTTAAGGAAATTGCTTGTTTTGAGCATAGAGAACCTAGGAAAATATTTGGTATTTTGAGATGACTAAAATATCTTCATTGTGTTAAAGTGTATTACCTTAGTATTTCAATCAAGAAATTTTCAAATTTTTTAAGGCTTTGTTGAATGCATTCTTCGACAACTATTAACTAACCAAAATAGAGACCTGTACTTTGTCATTTATGTAGTAATTTTTGGTAGTATAATAAGATTATCTTTATGAAATTGCTTGTTGGGCTTAGAAGATTTAGATAATTCATAGTTACTAAATTAAAAATAGCTTTATTATAGAGTGTTTTCTTGTAACAATTTATCTTGCTTAAATATTTGAGATTTCACACAAATCTACTTTCTTTTCTTTCTCTTTCTAAATCCATTGAATCTTGCTCTATTTCTAGTTTTCTCATGGAACTTTCTCTTTGGAGGAAATTAGGAGTAGATTGGAAAAACTGTGCTAAAATTTTTTTGCAAAATTTTATTTATTACAAGTATCGTACTATATGGGCCATATAGGCCAAGTGATTGAACAAAATAGAAATTTCCAACAACTCACAGTATTTGACAAAGATAGCTAAATCTCTTTTATGAAAGCTAATTATAGTTATATATAAAACCTAACCATTTCAACATTCGCAACAACAAAGAGATACTTATGTTCAGTTCATTTCATAACTACTAAGTTTATTTGGAGGTATTTGGACCTTGGTGTTGCTAGAGACCAACAAGCACATAAATCCTATTTAAAGAACATCTTTGATCTTGTGACTTCCAAGGTCACGAGACTGTGAGGCCACCCCACCATTAGTGGTTCAGTCCTAAATAGTTGCCAATAGTTCTTTTGGTTTTAGAAGGAGAGCTAAAAATTTTTCCTCTAAGTTCATAAGCCTAATAGTCCTAGCACACTGATGAATCATGGATTGGCTACATCAACTAGGCCCAATCAACTAGGCCTCATCGGTTGGGTCATGTTGATGCATGATTTGATGCATTGGCGTGGCCTCATTGATGTAGTATCTATTTTTGCCTATAAATACATGTCACCTATCGTGTTTATGTCATGTCTTGTCATAGTTGTAGTAGAGCTCTTGTAGTTTCTTTTCCCCAAAGTTAGAATATTTTCCAAGTGCCTGCAACAAGAGTCATTGAGTGTACAGATCTATATTCAACCACAATTGTACCTAAGCACAGTAGTGTGTGTAGCAATAAAGACGAGCTTTCTAATAAATCTTGTAGCACTTTGGCTAGATTAAATATTTTATTTATGCACTTAATGTTTTTAGATATTTTATTTAATTCTTTTAAATAAACTAATTTAATTAAGTTAAACTAAGCTAGCTAGGTTAAATAGCAATTAATAAAGCAGATAAGTATAACCATGTTGAGCATGTGAATGACACTTGGTAATCCTAGTAGTGCTTAATGTTTGGTAACCCAACAGCGTTATACGTGTTCAAGATGTGTATGGCAAGAGGGACTAGATGCTTATAAGGGTTAGTTAGACATTGGCTAGTTAGATTAAATTAGCATTTCAATTACTTCATTCTTGTTATCCTTTATTTTAAGAACCTAGAACATAAAACATAAACATAATAAAAATCATACACCTCAATTACACTTAACCGTACCTTTGCATATCAAAGTGTAATTAGGAAGACAATGAATGACTGTAAGGGCAAGTTCACTTCCTAAAGGCTAGTGTACCAGAAGACATAGAGTTCATGGAATTCAACTAGATTACATGTGAATGCTTAGTGATTCATATGGCTGAGTGTAGGGGTATCTACTGCTCATCATTGGTGCCATTGTCGAGGATCATTTTTGTTCAAATGTGCCCTATCTAGGCATACTAAAAATCATTAACATCATTTGATGAACCCTAGGTCAAAATCATTCTCAAAATAAATATAATAATTTAAGCACACTAATATTCTATTGTAATTGCAAAATGTCTTCTTCTCACAGTAATGATGATACTAAACTACTAGTGCCTCAAGAGTGTAAGGTGGTATATACTCATCCAGATGAGTATATGCCTAATTTCACCTTCATCCTACATCCAAATGAACAATTGTGGTGGTGAGATATGAAGAAAAAAATTGTAATGCCTCTTGATCGGTTTGTGCCCCAGATGCTCCTCTAAACTCTTAGGAGGTTGGGCATCTAGGATCTTCAAGAAGAGTATGTTATGCATGACTATGACTATTGAGACTACCATCCCACTGAAAGATAATGTCGGAAGGATTGACACCAAGAAAAGCACCATGAGGCTTTGAAGGGGAAACAGTTCACCAATCCCTTCTTCTTGCTTAACCAAAATGACAATGAGGATCCTTCCTCTAGGGGTTTCCAACATGAAGATTCTCCACCCCTTCATTTTGGTTATGGGGGCTTGAACTTGAAGCTATAGTCCACTATCAACAATCTAGGTTCAAGCAAAAGTGGGAGTCTAAGCAAGGGCTTGGGCAAGCATTAAGATGATAAGAAAGCTAACGAATGTGACTGTGATAAGCATAGAAAAGGTGGTAGATACCGTGGTGATGGCAGCTCTTCTCCTTCTTCATCCTCTTCATCTACATCTTCTTCTTCCTCTTTTGGTTCTGAAAAATGTTGTAGAAAGGATAATTGTGATGAAGGTGAACAACAAGATGACAATAATGATCACCAGGCCCACCATGAATGAAGGGGTAGCAGAGGACATCATTGGTGTCATCAAAATAATGATGATGATAAGCCTTTGTTGGTAACTTGAAACATGCTAAACTTTGTGGAGGCAGTAAAAATTCCAACTAGACATGTAAAAGATAGTTGGATCAAGTGACTTAACATGAACAATATCCCTAAATTTGAGGGGGGATATAACTTTGATTAATAAACACATCTTCAATCCTTTCACGATGCTTGTGCCTTACAAATTGAAAATGATTGGTAGAAATTAAAGCTATTTCCCAAGACACTCATCAAGGAAGCCAAAAGCTAGTATTAGTTCTTGGAGTTGAAATCCATTTGCAGGTGGAGTATAATGCTAGAGTTGTTCAATGATAAATACCAAACATACTTTCAAGTGTCTAATCTAAGAAGGCAAATCCAAGGATTGAAGCAAGGAATACATGAACCCTTGGATGCTACCATGGGAATGTACTATTCTCTCATACACTGATGCCCTAGCCATGGTTATTCTTAGTGGGAACAACTTTGCCACGTCATAGATGGACTCAGATTAGAAACAAGAAGAACTCTTAGGGTTTATGCCCAAGGAAGACTATCAAAACTTAGAGCCCATCAGATCCAAAGGCTAATAGAGTAGGTTGAGCAAACAAAGGCTGAATCAAGGAAACAAGAAAGTGTTGAGGAATATAATAGGGATCCTTCTATAAAAAAAATGGAAGACCAATTTGGTGACCATGAGGAGGAGTTACTAGTTGATGAGGTGGTATAGTGAAAAAACTTGCCAATTCAAAACTCTATTTCTGGTATATTAGCTAAGGTTGATAAATTATGGAACTCTTTCGATAAAAAATTCTAAACTACTCTAAAAATCACAGAAGAATCAAGAGAGCATAGTAATTATCATAGTCACAAGAGAAGGAAAGAAGCTAAACATGTCTACCAAAGGGGTAAGGGCAAAGCTATTGTAGTAGAAGAATTTATCGAGATCGAATCAAATGATGATGATGGGTGTGATATCTACCAATATGAACATCCTAAGGGATGTTGTCTTATCGTGTCACACTTGTAGGAGTCTGGAGTATACACATTGAATCCTAGATTGGCAAGGAGGCAAGTAGCCAGAAGATCACCTTATCCTCAAGGCAATCCAAGGTAACTCCACCAACAACAACAAGCTTATTATCCAAGTGGAGCTCCACCACAACTATATGAGCAGTACCAACTATATGAGTAGTACCAATTGTGGTAACATCCACAGTCATGGGAGATACCACCACTAAGGCAGTAGTACCCTTACAAGTAACTAGATCTATATGGGTACTATGTTTAGCAACCAATGTCTCTACATTACTCTTCTAGTCACACTTCTTTTTAGCACCACTACTACCCCCCGTAGTATCATAGAACTCATTCTCCATCTACTAGAGGGGAAACCTCATATCCCTATTAGCCTTCTCATTCTTTAGCACATGCTCCTCCACCCTCAACCCAATTACGTCCTACTCCATCTATGTAGGGCAAAATTCCACCATAGCTGGAATAACATAACACTACTAGGGTTGTCAACTTATAGTTGACTTTCCAACTGAATGGTTCAGAACATAGATCTTGAAAACAATCATTCTTTTGATCCAATAGTTCTTCAAATTCTTTACAAACTAATGTGGATGGCTACCCCATCTCTCCATCATCCTATGCATCAAATATTTTTGAAAGCCCTTGAAACCAAATGCCTCCTAAGATATGCACTGTCATGTTAACCCATGTTATATCTAATTGGATCAGGGCTAGCAACCTTCCTAGGAAAAGATTTGACCCTGGAAGTCCTCTCATTTACTTGCAAATCACTGGACATGAGCCATACAAGGCTCTTCTTGATTTAGGTTTTGGTATCAATCTAATTTCCCATCACATGTACAAAGCATGAAACCTACCACCTCTCAAGAAGAGCAATATCCATGTAGAATTGACAAACTAGTCAATCACTATTTTTTTAGGACTTGTGGAGGATATTGTGATCACTGTTTGTGGGTGGTCCTATCTTGCCAATTTCCTAGCGATCAATGTTAACAACTACAAGGTAGACTTCCCAATTATTATGGGAAGGACATGGTCGAGCACTATTGAATCGCGAACGAACATTAGAGATCTCTCCTTGGAAATTTCCAAGGAGAATGAATTTGGAAAGATCAAGAAGAAGAGAGTTCCATGCATCATGTACAATGATATGGGGTGCAACAGTGTGTAGAAACTCTAGTTTGTCAAGAGCACATCTATGAAAATATGCATATAGTGTGTAGATGAATCTGAAGTTGAAAGTTGCATGTATGCAACAACCACATAATAGGAAGGCACCTAGTGGTTGACAAATAATCTTGGAAGCAATAGACTTTGCATGGAACCTATTGAGAGTCTAACATGTGCTTATATCGAAAGCATGGATAAACTAGAGCAAGTTCATCACCAACTCTTTGATAATGTAAATGATGATACCAATTGGGGAGAGTTGAAAATCCCTAAAAATTTTAAATAAGAGCCCTTAGAGTTGAAAACTCTACCTACTAGCATGTAGTATGCATTTTTGAAAAATGACAAGTTGGTAATAATCAATGCCAATGTTACTCTTGAATAGAAACATATGTTGTTGCAGGTGGTCAACAAATGGTCAATAGTCTTTACTTAGTCATATCTTGAACTCACAAGGATTGATCCTAGGATATGCCAACATCGTACCTACACTAATATGGCCATGAAGCCAAAGAGGCAGTCACAACGGTGGTTGAACCCCAAATTGAAGCAAATTGTCAAAGAGGAAATAAAACAACTCCTCAAGGTGGCGTTTATCTATCCCAGTGTGAATAGTGAGTGGGTTAGTCCACTCATGATTATACCAAAGAAAGGTGGTAAGTGGGAGGTCTACATCAACTTTCAATTATTGAATATGACAACATTCAAGGATCACTTTGCATTACCATTTGTGAATTAGGCATTAGATACTATATTTGGGCATTGCTATCACATTATTTTTTGATGGTTATAGTGGCTATAACCAAATCTAGATCACACTAGAGGATCAAGCCAAAACAACATTGACAAGTCCTTGAGGGACTTTTGTATATTGAAAGATGCCTTTTGGCCTGTGAATGCTCCTGCAACATTCTAATGCATGGTTCTAAGTATTTTTTAGCAAAAAATTTGTTGTAGGGTAGAAGTCTTCATGGATGACTTCTCCACCTATGGCACCACATTTGAGTAAGCCTTGGACTACCTTGAGCAAGTGCTTAAAAGGTGTGTGAAGATAAATCTTTAGCTCAATTTATAGAAAATCCATCTAATGATCTAGGAAAACATTGTATTGGGGCATAGAATTTCCTAGATAGTGATTAAGGTGGACCCTGAAAGGATAAGGGTCATCCAAGGAATAACTCATCAACCAAAAACTATTAAAGATGTTTGATCATTCCTTGGATACAATGGCTACTACCAGTAATCCATAAAGAATTTCTCTAAGATTTCAAAACTAAGTGTCTAGCTAACAAAGAAAGATACTCCATTCATCTGGACCAAGGAATGCAAAAATGCATTCCAAAGCCTTAAGCAAAAGTTCATAGAGACTCTAATTCTACGAACACCTAACTGGTCTAGACCATCTCATATCATGATAGATGCCTCAAATTATACCTTGGGAGCCATGGTTATGTAGTTAGATGACAAGAAACGTCCATACTACATCCACTGCATAGGTCGAAGCATTGTGGGTGCATAGTTGAATTACACCACAATAGAGAAAGGACTAATAACGATGGTGTATTCTCTAGAAAAGATTAGGAACTACGTGCTTAGATATAAAGTGTTTATGCACATTGACCATAGTGTCATTTGCTTTCTCATGAACAAGCCAATGGTGAGCCCCTGTATCATACGGTGGTTGGTGATCTTATAAAAGTTCAATCTTACAATGATAGATCAAAAGGGAACTGAGAATGTGATCACTGATTACTTGTCTTGCTTACAATGAGATAACAAAGAGGAGGAGAGCCTACTCTCTAACCAATTTCCCGATGAACTCCTCTTTATAGGTGTAATAAATGAACAAGTGCCTAATGAACCAAAATGGTATGATGGCATTCTCACTTATCTTCTCACTCAAGATATGCCACAATATCTGGACTATAGGAAGAGACAATAATTTATTCATTAGGCCAAACACTTCATGGAAATCAATAGACACCTTTACAAGTTGTGTGTTGATGCCTAGTTCCTTGGTGTGTACCTGATGTTAATCAACTACACATTGTCAAGGACACTCATGAGGGTCCTTGTGGGGGCCACTATGCTGAGAGGCACATGATCATTAAGATCCTGATGGTAGGGTACTATTGGCCAACTATATTTAGGGACATCCACCAATTTATCCACTCTTGTGAATGTTGTCAACGAGATGGTGGGATGATCATGCGAATGAAGGGATCTTAATAGTGGATCCAACCATTGGAACCCTTCAACATATGTGGCATTAACTTCATGGATCCCATCACACCCATGTCAAATGGAAAGGCATACATAACAGTCGCCATTGATTTTGCACAAAATGGACAAAAGAAACAACCATCATCGACTATACATCATCCACTACTATGCAATTTGTACACCAAAATGTTATGGTTTGGGATGTCACGTGCACTGAATTCTGATAATGGAACCCATTTTACAATTGTTTATTTTCACAAGCTCATGTAACGTTTAGGGGTTGAACATAAATTAACAACACCTTATCACCCCCAAGCCAATGGTCAAGCAGAAGTTACCAATAGAGAGATCACGAAGATCCTAATGAGAACTATTAGCAAATATAAGAGAGACTAGAGCATAAAACTCAATAGTGCCCTCTAGGCCTATCACTCAACATGGAAAACCCCTAGAGGCTACTCTCCCTATGAGCTAGTGTATAGAAAATTACCAACTCTACCTATCCAATCCAAGCTCTATACACTTTCAACAACCTATGACTTGGATCTTGACTTGATCTTAGCACAAAAAGAGAGATTGATCAACCTAAATGTGCTAGATGAAAATTGATTGGTAGCCCTATCTTGAAATGAAGCATACAAGGCATTCAACTAAAAGTGTCATGACCTTAGAATATAGAAAGTAAAATTTCAACTTAGAGATAAGGTCCTCTATTGGAACCCCACACATGTACCTCAATGAACTAAGGTCTATACATTGTAGGAAGGGCCTTACATCATTCATGAAACCATTCCTTTTGGGGCCATGTTCATTTACAAACCTAAGAGCCTGAACAAAAAGTAGCTAGTCAACATGCAACAAGTCAAATCTTTCCATGAACCCATGTAAGCTAGTGGAAGCAACACCTCAACAAATGAAAAACCACACTCAATTTTTTAGATCTCCTCCATATAAATTAGTCATGGGGAAGATGGTCATTCATGCTAACCATTATAGTGGCTCCTCAATTTTTCATCATTTTGTTTTTCATATTTTTCATTTTTACACTTTGTTAATTTTTCAAATTTTTGTTTTACAACACCATTGGTATGTTTTACCTTCTTGGAATATTTTATAATTTATTAAATATTTTATTCTATTTTGGTATCATTATTCCTTCTAATAAAATGCTCTATTGCCAATAGGACACAATAATGTTGTTGCTAGATACTAATGGTGGTTTGTACCTAATGTTTTTTTGATTGCTAATGTCTGGTTTCTATTTTTAAATTTTGATGACTAATAACTAAGATGGATTTCTATTTTCATGAAATAGGCAATGAGTCCATGTCATCTACCCATCCACAAACTTTATGGTTTTCTTTGTTTTGGGAATATGAGGTCCCTTTTTCATTAATAAAACTTTAACGAACTTGTGACCTTGGTAGTTTCCAAGCTTGGAAAAGATTCAAAGGTTTGAAAAGGATGTGGCTTCAAGGGGATTCAATACTCTTTGTACCTCTCTACTTGCCTGAGTGCAAGTGTGTTTTTGTGGATTTCTTACTATTTTGTGTTGACCAATAATAGGAAGTTGAATAAGTCTTTGCATGGTATGGTTTCCATAAAAAAATGAAAAATGATGAAAATTTAAAGCACACCCCTTAGAAAAAATAAACGGGCTACAAGCACTAGTTATGGGATTAGAAAGACATGTTACCCATGTTTGAAGTTCTCCTTTAACTAAGGTCTTTTCTCACTTCCTACTTGTCTTTTTGTTTTCAATAAGGAATGATGGTTATCTGTGGAAGCATTTTTGTATCTTAAGGGGATGGACTAGTTCTAGAGTGGCAATGTGAAGTCACTAAAAGAGGTTGGTCTTACTCTAGACTAAGGTTGAACTTTATCAAGTCATTTAACCATGAATCTCACAAGGGACTTCATGTGACCATGATTGAGACATCCATTCCATTCTCTCTCTCATCCATCAATGCTTTCCATAACTCACCTCATTGCTGATTTTCATGTTTTTGTTTCATGTATTACTTTGATGTGTCGAAATTCCTAAATGGGTTCTTTGGGTTTGATCCTTAACTTTTGTAGCCATTAATTAACTATGGGATCCACGAACTCCTTAGATGAGGATATGTAAGGGTAAAAAGTGCATGTGCTGTTATGGGAAGGATCCACTTACATATCTCATGGTTTGGTCAGTTAAGTTCCTTACACTTAGATATTGTTGCAATCAAAATCTTTTCTGTGCCCCATTGTGTGCTCCTTAAGGCATTCTTCTTCATCAAATCTAGTTCTCTACTCATTCCCTAATTTCCAAATATTGAAACACTCTTATAATAATTTCATCATGTTCTTGGCTTTTTGGGCTTCCATTTAACCCAAAATTCACTCAAAAACTCCTTATTTTTCATTACTTTTGACAAAGTCAATGGTGATCAACAACTGTGTTAACTAGGCCTAGTTGATGTAGCTGGCCACGTTGACTTAGCCTTGTTGACTAGGCCCCATCAATGCATCCCAAAAATTTTATAAATACCACCTAACACTTTGAAATTTTTTGTCATTTTCTTTAAAACAAGAGGGCCTTTTTTGCAATTTTTGAGAGCCCAAAACATTACAAAGCCCATAAATTTCACACCGTTTGTCAAAATCACTCCGTTATTCGATCCTATAGCTACTGAAGGTAAGTTCTTAGTCATGGGGGCCACAAACCTTAAGGTTTTTAATGAAACTTTTTTCAAAATTTTTTAACTCCCCTAATGTATTAGTGAATAGAATAACATTAAACCATCAATTTTTGAGAGTTTAACTCTTCCAACAAACTCTGGTAAACCTAAAATTAATTATTAATATTAAAATAATCAACTAGGCCATAATCACAACTTAGCCAACTGTAACTACCTTAAGAGATAAGGTATTCCCAATGTTTCAAAGTTACACATTAAGTGCTAATCCTTAGTCATTTTGTGATTACAAATGATACCTAGACCAAAATGCCTATAGGAAGGAGAACCATCACAAGCAAAGGACAAACAACCCAAAACTGAAAGGAGCCAAGAAGAACAAGCCAAGGAGAAGACAACAAAAACTCATCCAATGGGACCTCTCTAGGAGGAGCCTATAGTGGAATCTATTTAACAAATTCTTGAAGAAGAGGCTACAACTGAACAATCCCAAAGAGGAGAGGCACCAAAGCTTGTACAAAGACTTAAGATCACATTGAGACAAGCCTGCCTAGACACGATCAAGCCTCATGATGTCCAATGCTCAATTCTCCAAGAACTGAAATTTGGACCATTCTTGAAACATTCTCCACCAAAATTCAAGGCATAATTGGAAAGCTTTCCCATGTGATTGATCATCACTATCGGTAGGGAGTGGTACATGGGGGAGACATATCTCTTCTAGAATAGTAGAAAGGTAGGAGGCACTATGAGAACCAAGGACATCCAGGTATCTTACTCAATAGAAGCAATTTCATAGGCTCTTGGTTTGCCTAATTTTAGCACTCATTTGGTAGAAATCTCAATGTAAGCAAACCCTGAGACCAAAAGGGAGAGGACCCAACTATGTTATGGGGTTAACCATAAGGAGTTTGGTCTACTTACATCAGCAGAGTGAATATACTTCAAGATAGAGGCCTATCATCTCAATCCAACAATGAGTCCTAGTAAGGTGACAACCTTCTCCACTTGTGCCTATGCCACTCTAAGTGAGAAATTCCCAGTTAACTTTCCATAGCTGATCTATCTAAAGATAGAGAAGCATTTCAAGGAGAATGAATGGTGAAGGAAAACCTTGTCATTTCCATGCCTGATCAAAAAACTTTGCAAAAGGATAGGGATAGTCCACTACATCAATGACATGATCCGACATACTCCCATCACCTCTTGGTTTGAAATGATAAAGGATAAGATCCCTTTTATGTCAAAAGAAGAGGAGTAGTAGCCACCACCTCCACCATTCACTCAAGAAACAACATCGAAGGCTCACATAGCCATTGAACACTTGTGCAAATTCTGAGAGCAACTCTTATGTGAGAGAGAGCAGTAAGTAGGAACTAGTGATGGTGATCCATTCGTATATCATCCTGTAATGAGTCACCTTAACAAAGTGGCTTGAACAATAAGCTAGATGGAGGGAGGTAGGCCAATATTTTCTACCCAAAGGATGAATCCTAATACCTAAGAGGTAATGGTGTCTCTCTCACAATAACAGTAATTCTCAGAAATCTCTAGGAATGCATCTACCTTTTTGGTGTGCTTGGAGGAGGGCAAAGGAGTAATTGTTTTGGTGATGCAGCACCAAGGATAAGAGAAGATAGAAAAATTGATTACTAATAGAATCATTGAAGCATTAAATGCACTTGTTGCACCTGCACCTAATGTTCTTGCACTTAGAGATGTGCAGACATCCATAGGAACTATTAACAAAAGATTGAGTGTAGCCTCGCATGAAGAGTTGTTAGACCAACTAGTGGGAATCAGGTAATTAATTTCAGATATCTTTGATTTTCTGGATAATATCACAGCAACCTAGTTAGAGCTACTTGAAGCAAAGAGCAGGTACATCATTTTAGAAGGGCAACTTGAAATGCCAACCAACACTTGACCACTGAGGTTGTTGAATTAAGAGCTTGTCATGCTAATCCCACACTTCTTAACCCTACATTGATAAGAGATGAAGTTTTTCAATAGCTTCAAGATAGACTTAAACATGTTGAGGTAGGGATGATGATGGTTTTCTTTGACTAGTCCATGGCCAAGGCCAAAACATATTCAATTCAAAAGAACTTGGTCCAAACACACAAAGATAATGAGATGCTAATAAGGAAAAATCAGCACCTATGGAATGTTGATGCGCAAAAACAACAAATGCAAGAATTTATTCATCAATAGTAGGAGCAGCTAGCCAAGGTGAATACCAAGCTTAGGAGATTGGCAACAGAGAATAGAAATCTCTTCATGGAGGAAGTCCACACCTTATGCTAAAAATATATGATTGAAATTATGAATTGGAAGAATGAGGCTCTTAAATTTGAGAGAGTCAAAGATCACTACAGAGATTAGGTTGGCCTATAGAAAGTAGTAAATGAAAAGCACATCTAGATGACTAAGGAAAAAGTTAATGAGGCCCTTCAACAACTCCAACAAGAAAGAGAGATGTGGCAACCTATCATTGATGGGATAGATACCTACAACAAAGTGGAGATCTGCATGAAGGAGTTACAAATAGAAGAGATGACTAAATACATGGAGCTCACCAATCTTTGATACGCAAACCTAGTGATGCTAACTGTTGGGTGGTCATGATTAGAATTAGAAAAGTAGATGGCTAGCTCGTACTTGTTGTACGAGGTAGAGTTCAAGCACCACAATGAGACCAAGCAGAAGATTGAGACTAAAACTGCTAAACTTGAAGTTCTCAAGGCAAGATTCACCAATCAAAGATCAACTACTTAGAACTTGGCTAGAAGAATGAATGACTACTAGGAATTGCAGAATGTAATCAGGGTGTTCAACATTAAATTCAAAAAATTTGCTGCCTAGTTTGTCAATGAGCTATTCCCAATAATGCCCTGTTCTTGTGATGTGCCCATTTTGACCCACATTAGTGAAGCTACGTGGATCATGAACGATCCTAGGAGTAAGGAGGAGAAGATGAAATTGTTATTGAATGCTTTCCATCTTCCACTAGAAGTTGCAACAATAGTAGGATAGCCACATCACCTCAACCACCATGTGCACCTAAAACAAGAGAAGGTCCCTAAGAACCTTAGGAACCTCCACTACTTGGGACCATTTAATCTTCCTCCCTATCTTCACACCATTAGAGGAATTATGTTTGTAATTTTGTCCTAGTGCTCAATTTTGTAGTCCCGAACACCAAAATGTTTTGTAATGATTGTATATCTGTACACTCGGGCACTTAGTATTTGTTTGTGTGTTTGTATTTGTAGTATGTCTATTGTTAGTTAATAATCCCATGCCTTTTCAAATTTGTAAAGAACTCGAGGATGAGTTTTCATTAAATTTTAGGGGTATGATGAATCATGGATTGGCTGCACCAACTAGGACTTATCAACTAGGCCTCATCAACTAAGCCTTGTCGACTAGGCCCTGTCGATGCATGATTTGATGCGTTGACGTGCCCCGGTCAATGTAGTGTATATTTTTGCCTATAAATATGCACTTACCCACCATGTTTATGACATGTCTTATCATAGTTGTAGTAGAGTTCTTATAATTTCTTTTCCCCAAAGTTAGAACGTTTCTAATAATGAATGACTGTTAGGGCAGGTTCGCTTCCTAGAGGCTAGTGTACTAGAAGAAATAAAGTCCATGGAATTCAACCGAATCGTGCATGAACAGTTAGTGATTCGTATGGTTGAGTGTAGGGGTATTTGTTGCTCATCACACATCAATAATTCTTTGTTACTATGATGGTTTAAGAAATTAGGTACTATTTTTAGTTCATGATCAAATAGACTAATAGTTAGGAAGATTTCAAAGGTTCCAATGAAATTCTTGATTATAAGACTAATTATTCATCAGAAGAAGAATAGAAGAAATTTTTTGAGTTTGGGAAAAGTAGTGGAGTACAGACCAGAAGGATAAGAAGATCACCCCTTCTATCTAGTTTATTAGTCTATAAGAGAAGGTCAAAGAAGTATAAGAGTTCAACAATCAAAGGGAATTCTAATAGGATGGAAAATCCTTAGAAAAGAGTTACACCATTAGGATTTCAAAACTACAACGATATTCCTAAGGTAGTTTACAAATGTTTGGTTGAGTCTTTTATTCCTAGAAAATCCTACTTGGTTGAAGATTATATTTCCATGTTTGAGTTAGCTTTAGCTCATGAAAATGTTCAACATCAAGATCAAGCTTGTAGGTTGTTTATAGCAAATTTAAAGGAAATGGCTCAAATGTGGTATTCAAACTTGCTAAGTAATAGTATCACAAGTTGGGATGATATGAAAAATCATTTCTTGGCCTAGTTTGTCAATCAATTAGATCAAAAACAACTATATTATGGGTTAGTACAAGATAGATAAGAAGTTAAAAGAGTCAATTAGAGATTTCAACATTAAGTTCCAAAGAATTTGTGGGCTCTTTCAAAGACAATATAGACCATCATATGAAATGCTTAGAGATACTTATCTTAAGGCTATGAATCCCAATATTTCAATTTGGTTAAGAAGAACTTCAAACTTGCTAACATTGAATGACTACTTTAGTGAAGCTATATTATTAGAAAACTAGTTGAACTTGAATCATGAAGAGATTATTACAACTCAAAAAAGAGAAGAGAAAATGATGATTCCTATGCAAGATTTTGCTCAACTTAAAGCATTATTGGGACCATCTCATGTTAAGACATAGCAAGAATATAGAAGCAAAGAATTTGAAAAAGGATAGTTAGTGAAAGACTTGTCTAACAAACTGGTGAAATTAGAGAAAGCCTTAGCGAAAGTTAAAATCAAGGAAGAAAAGAAAAATAGAAAGTATAAGAATTAATATACTAAGTTTATAGAAGATGAGGATGAAAGTGATGTTGTTATGTCCAACTTCCTTGATATTGAATCAAATAATAACTCTATAGTGTTCATTATGCAACCAAATCCTCTAATAATGGATCTAGTGATACTTCTTCCCTATCAAGCTTTGAAGAGAATATATCATCAGATGAAGAATGTAATAACAATGAAGAAAATTGGTATAACCTTTGATCAAAAGAAATATTAAATACTTCCAAACCTTCAAACATCATTTCTAATCCATCTACTAAGAGAAAGGTTTTTAAACCAAGTAGAAGCGAGAAAAATAAAAATAAAGAAGATCAAGTAGAGCAAAGTACTCAAAATCAAACTATCAATAAATAGATGAAGAAACCAGGCTTTTATGGAGAAGGAGAATATGATGTAATTGAAGATCTTAAACATATTAGAGTAAATATTAGCATATATCAATTACTATAGATAGGAGATCAACAAAGAAAAGCTTTAGAATTTATTAAAGGTAAAAATAGAGTTGGAGAGTTAGAGTTAATCTATGTATCTAATATTGACAAGACATCAAAAGCTAGCTAGGAGTGTACTCCTTATAAAGAAGCTCCTCTTTTTCTATTAAAAATTAAGTTAAAAGATAAATATTTTCTTAATTTTTTAGTTGATTTGGGAGCTACATCTACTATTATGTCATTGTCTATATGCAAAAAACTTGGTATGATTCTAGAAAAATCAAATTAAATGATTGTTCAAGTGGATAAAAATAGAGTTAAGATTGTGGATCAGCTATCCAATGTTCTATTACAAATTGTTTTTGAACTATCTATCAAAAGTAGAGTAACTATTCAAGTAGCAGATATACCAGATTAACATAGTATTTTTTTGAGTAGAAGTTGGAGTAACAATTTTTCAGGATACATATCAATGGATTATTCTCAGATGTGGCTACCTTGAAAAGAAGAACCAAATCAAATATACATTTATAGTGAGCCTTTGATGAGTGAAAACATTACTTCAAATAGAAAGAACAAATTTATTGAAACAAGAGCTTTTGAAACTAGAATTTGTACACTTCAAGAAGTTGATGACTTAGAAAAAGAAGAATTTTGAGATGAGAGCAAATGGAAACTATACTTCAATGGTTCTTGTAATTTGAAAGGTGCATGAGTTGGAATAGTTCTAGTAAAGGGTGATTCTTCAAAAATATTCAAGGAAATTTATCTATCTTTCCTTTGTACTAATAACAAGGCCAAATATGAAGCTTTGTGTATTGGAATTAATGTGGCATTGGAAAAGGAAATCAAGGAAATCATCATAAAAGAAGACTCAAGATTAGTTTGTGAGCAAGTTAAAGGCAATTGTGTGATAAAAATCTCATTCTTGCATCCTTATAAATAGTTCATTTGTAAAATGCTATATTGACTTCATCACTAAAAAATAGAACATATAGGTAGGAAGGATAATTGTATGGTATGACTTACCAAAAGTAGCTTCATCATTAGACATGGAAAAGATAAAAGGTTATGAAGGTGTAAAGATCGAGAATGAACATCAACCATCAGTACCAAATAACATAAAACATTTATAGGTTTTTAAAGATGATGATCAATTACTTAAATTCTTAAGGAACAAGCAAGAATTTGAAAGTCAAATCATACCTAAGACAACGTCAAGGTTTAAGACAAATTTCATTCCCAAAAAGGTGACTAGTTACGAACATGAGTTTAACAAAAATTTGCTTACTGGAAAGGATATATAGAATCTAGATGATCAATCTTTTGAAGTAGTAAATTTTGGATCTATTGAGATACCAAAGGTGTTAAATATCACAAAGGAAAAAGATTCAAAATTCAACCAAAATTTATTATTACTCCTGAAAATAATTTGGAAAATTTTGCTTGGTCTTATGACGATCTTAAAAATTTTTAACCAGAGGTGATGACACATAAAGTTCCTTTGATGGAAAATTTTAAGACAATTAAACAAAATAAAAGGAAATTTAATACATCATTTGAGCCAACTATGGAAGTTGATATTAAGAAGTTATTACAAGCCCGAATCATATATCCAATTTGATATTCAACATGGCTTGCTAACCTCATTTAAGTAAGAAAGAAGAATGGCGATATTAGGCTTTGTGTAGATTTAAAAAAATTGAATGAAGCTTTAGGAAAAGATAAATACCTACTTCCTACAATTGACAAAATGTTAATCAAAGTATCAAGATGTCAAGTATATTCTTTCTTAGATGGATTTTCAGGCCACAATTAGATTATGTTAGATAAGGATGACAAATATAAAATAACATTTATCACCAACTGGGGAACTTTTGCTTACCAAAGAATGTCATTTGGATTGTCAAATGCTGGAGCTACTTTTCAAAGAGCAATGGATTTAGCCTTTACAGGTTTAATGGGTGAGTTTGTTGTAGTTTATTTGGATGATATCACCCATTTTTTAAAAGGGAAAGAGGATCATATTGGTCATCTTCAACAAGCTTTTGATAGATGTCATGAGTATGGTATTTCATTAAATCCTAAGAAATGCATCTTTGGGATTAAATCAAGAAGTTTACTATGTCATGTAATTTATCAAGAAGGAATTACTATAGATAATTCCTAAATTCAAACGACACAGAATATTGAACATCCTACAAGTAAAAAGTCTCTTAGATCTTTCCTTGGAAAGCAAATTTCGTTAAGAAATTTATTCCTAGATTCACTAAAATTATTAAATCTTTGAAGCATATGCTAAAGAAAGATGTCCTAGTAGAAAAAACACCAAAATTAGAGAGAGAGATTTAGCAAGAATTAAGAAAGCCATTCATGAAGCTTTGTACTTGGTAAAGCCAAAATTGAAAAAAGACTTTTGGTTATATGCTTTCACTTCAAATGATTTAGTTGCTACCATTCTAACTCAAAGAAATAAGGACTTAGATGAACAAATCAGATTTTTTGGATATCAATTGAAAGGTTTAGAGCTAAATTATTCAGAATTAGACAAATAAGCATTCATAATTACCACAACACTTCTACATTTCAAATATTACTTGGAAAACGCATTAGTTTATATTATGCTAATAGAGCTTGTAGTCAAACAATTCTTAGCCCAAAATGAAATTGGATTGAAGAAAGGAAAGTGGCTCATAAAGCTTCAAAGTTTTAGATTTTTATTAGAAATATGCAAAGCTATTAAAAGAATAGGATTAGCCAAGTTAATGGCTAGAGAAGATGAAGTATGTGTGATAGAGATTCATGAGGAAAATTGGTATGATGAGATTCTAAAATTTCTTGATATGTAAAAGGTTCCAAATAATCTAATTGCTAGTCAAAAGAGAGCTTTCTTCAAAATGTTAAATAAATTTGTGATTAAAAATGGAATCTTATATAGAAAGGATTTTAGAGAACCTTTGTTGGAATGTGTTCACAATGATCAAATTGGTCCTATCATAGAATAATTCCATGATCATTCTAATTTGTTCTATGAATCTCCCAAGTCTACTATGCAACATATACTATGTTATAGTTATTATTGGCCTAGTATGTACCAAGATATTAGTTTAAGGATTCAAAGATGTTACAAATGTCAACTTCATGAACCAAAAATCAAAAAGGCTAAAGCTCCTTTAAAACTGCTAATTATAGATAGACAATTTCAGCAATGGGGCTTAGATATTATTAGTACAATTACTCCTTCAAAGGTAGGACATAAGTTTATTCTCATAGCTACCAATTACTTTAACAAATGGTTTGAGGTAAAAGCTCTAAGAAAAATTTTAGCATCAGACATGATTAAGTTCTTAGACAATTAGATTCTAAGTTGTTTTGGTCTACTTGAAGTGCTGGTATATGATAATGGACCTACTTTTCAATCTAAAGAGTTTATAACATGGGCATAAAAAAAATTCATCTTTCGATTTTCCTCTTCAAGTTATTATCCTCAAGTGAATGGCTTAGTTGAATTTACAAATAAAAAGCTTATTTCCTACATTAAGAAGTTGATGGATGGAAATCTAGGAAATTAGATTAATTACTTGCAATCTACATTATGGACCAACCATATTAGATTTAAGAAGGATATTAGAACATTAGCTTATAACTTAGTTTATGGTTCACCCACTAAAATTATGAATAATATCATTAGTTTGGCCTTATATTTTGTGCAAAAGTATAGTGAGAAAACTGATAAAGATAGAAGTTTTATGATTTTACTCATTAGAAGAGAAGCTAAAATGGATAGAGCTAAAGATAATTTATTAAGAAATGCTTCTCAAGTTAAAAGGTGGTTCGATAAAAAGGCTTTGAAAAGGACTTTTAAAATTAGTGATCTTGTATTATTATCGAATATGAAGAAGCCAAATAAATTTTCGATAGTATGGACTAGTCCATTTCAAATCAAGAGATAGTTATCAGAAGATACATACAAGTTATCAACACTAAATGGGATAGAATTGCAATTTCTATATAATGTTTTACACATAAAACATTATTTTGGACAACTAGCTACAACTTAAATATATATATATAAATTAATATATGTATAGAGTATAGTGATATATATAAGTAACTATAATAATATTTAGTATATAAGGTAGTAAATAGTAAATCTTTATATAAAAAATTTAATAAATGTATATGTTTAGTAGTAGCATATATCATATATAATATATAACCATAATAGATATCTTATACATATGTTTAAGTAAGTCTATATATAATATTATAAACATGTATACATTAGAGCATTACTTTTTATTAATTCAAAATGTTAGTTCAAATAATTAAATTTACATTATTTTAAGTAATCATTACTTGTGATAAGTTCAAGTCAAAGTGATGGTTAGATAACTACCTAGTGGTGAATTAATTTCAACAACCAAATAGTGGAATTTGAATTAGCCAATGGTATGATGATGGAAGTTAAATGAGATTTAGCTAAGTGGCAAAGTTGGTTAGTAGAATTAGTGGGAAATTCAAATTTATCTTACACTATATAAAGAGACAAGAATTGCTTAGAAATGTGTCTTTTCCCAATTCAAGTTTAGTGAAAAAGCAAGTGAAGTATTTAAGTGTGAGGTAGAAAATGGTTCTTGGAAACAAGACAATAAAAATGCCTTTTATCTCATATGTTGTGGGATGTTGTCCAAAACATGTATGGAAATCTTATTGTAAGCAATTGCCCATGGAGCACCTAATGAAAGCTCTTTCTTACTTTCACTTTCAGATGAGTTTAGATTTCTCACTAGTGGACTTTTTATACATTCCAATGTTTGGGGAAACTTCCATGAATGTACCATCCAAGCTGAATATCAAGGAGAGTCTAATAAAGGTGTCTCAAAACACTAAAGTAACTAGTTGGGAGGAACCTCAAAAATTAGTAGTCAATGAGTTGGACGTAAAGGAAACAAAGATAGTTGATGAAAACAAAAGTAAACATCAACTTGAGGCTTCAACTAGGTAAGAGGAGGAAAGAAAAGCATTTATTATAATTGAGATTACATATGAAAAAGTTCATGATATGAGAATCCCTAAGAAAGTTACTTTAACTATTCTTTTCCCATCCACAGAATAGCTTGTATAAAATAAGGTTGGTATAGTTTCCTAAGTTTTACTAGGAATGATGTTTTTGTTTCATCAAACCTTAAGTTTGATGGAAGTTTTCCTCAAAAAAGATTTGTATTTTTGTAAAAACGTTTAATAAGGTCTTGTTTTGATAGTCATTTAGTTGATAAATGGAAGGAATTTAAGGAGGAAGGAAAGAAATGTTGTCACATCTCCAAATTTTAATAATATACCTGGCTGCAACACCATTATACTCTTAAAAATAATGGCCTATCTTCAAAGCTAGGTATTTTTACGAATGTCATTATGGAAGAAATTTAAAAATAAAACTCAAAATTTTCAATAATGGCAACACTTGGCAACCATAGATTAAATTTCTAATAACTCCCTTTGGAAGTTATAACCTCTATGGTGGTTATGAATTAATACCCCCAAATATTTGTAAAAGCCTTAACCTTTCATGATTACTGTAACTACCACAAAGCCACTATAAAAAGGCTTCAAGGATAGAATGTGAGGAGGGGAGGGGGGGTTGTGGGGTGGGGAAGGAAAAAAAGGGAAGAATTTGAAAAGATAATTGAAGATTACTTGTAAGATGGCTTACTAAAGACATTAATTTGGCTACTTTGTTTTAATCTTGTGAGTTCATTTCTTCCCATTTTGTCTTACTTAGCTAATGGTATTATCACTAACCATGATAGTATACTCTCTTACCTTAAGGAGCACTTTGAAGCCTTGTTTATAGCTTCCCCAATGAATCTCTCATCATTTGAGGCCAATACGCGTAACTATCCTAGGTTAGTTGACTCATCCATGTCTCACATCCTCGATGCTAATATCACTCAAGAAGAGCTTCAACATGCTTGTTTCAAACTCAGCTCTGGGAAAGCTCCTGGATATGATGGTTTCCCTGTTGAGTTTTTTCAAAGGCATTGGAATCTTGTTGGCCATGACCTTTTCCAAGTTATTAAAGAGGCTATCCATCTTGGTTCTCTTGGACCAAATTTAAATCTTGGGATTATTCAGCTCCTTCCCAAATCAGGAGACCCTACTAGTATAGCTAATTGGTGACCCATTACTCTTCTTAATGTGGTATACAAAATTTGGGCCAAATGCTTAGCCTTACATTTGAAAAAATTCCTTCATAAAATTATATCCCCTCAACAAACCGGATTTGTCCCAGGGCGTTATATCTTAGATAATGTAATGGCTACTTGGGAAGGTTTGCAGTGGGTTGAGGATGATGGCCAAGACATCCTTTTGATGAAATTGGACTATGCCAAGGCCTACGACAACATTAAGTGGGACTTTATCCTTCAAACTATGTAGCTCCAAGTATCTTCATATGGTGAAATGTCTCTTCTCAAACGCTAATGCGAGGATAGCCACCACCTTTGGCATTACCGCCCCCTTTGCAATACATAGATCAGTAAGACAAGGTTGTCCTCTTGCCCCTTATCTCTTTATCATTGCTGCGGATTTCCTTTGCCATCAAATTAACCATGATATTCAATCAGGGATGCTATATGGCGTGCACTTTTCCTCTCCTCAACATCAATTGCTTAATATGCATTTTGCTGATGACTCTTTTTTTCTAATCCAAAATACTACCGATAATGTTAAATGAATTTTAGCCCAAGTAGAGCAATATTGTTCTCTCTCTGGTTCTACCATTAATTGGTCTAAATCTTCTGTATATAGTTTTCATAACAATTATACTAAACTCCCCACCTATCCATGGAAATTAATCCAAGACCATGAGATCATGAAGCTCTTGGGAATCCCTTTTCGATTTCGTGGTCCTACTTCTACACTGTGGGAGCTAGTTATCTCTCATATTCGTAAGAAAACTGAAAAGTGAAAAACTAAGCCCCTTACCTTGGCAGGAAAATATCTTGTTTGTAAATCCATTTGTGCTTCTACCCATGTGTATTATTCCTCGTGCTAGGCTCCTTCCCACACAGCCTATCAAAACTTAGAGCAGTTATTTCGAGACTTCATGTGGCCATCTAAAGATTCCCAACGAGGTTTTCATCGTATTGCTTGGAACATTGTCACTCTTCCTAGAAACAAATGAGGATTAGATCTGTTGAATTCCTACAAATAGGGACTCACCTTAGTTGCTAAGTGGTTAGTGCAACATCTGGACACCTCTAACATAATTGGAAATCTTCTCCAGCTAAGGCTTCATCAAAGTTTTCCTAAACATAAGCCTTTTTGGAAAAACATCCATCCTATTAATTGGATTTTCTCTCCTCATTCTATCTCCATTCTTGGTTCCCATGTATTCAAAAGCATATGGAAGGCTTGTCAAGTTCTCCACCATCATATTAATTGGTCTAATATCCATCTTAACCCTACTCTCCTTCCCATGCTTTGCCCTTGGTGGTTACCCTTGACCCTTGCCCCTCTTGCCATTACTAATGCAAGATTAGCCATTATTTGGTACCGGAAGGGAGTGATTTCCCTTAATTGTCTTCATCTTGCTAATCAATGGATTTCTTGGGAAGCGTTTGAAAACGTATATGGAGCTTCGAAAGAAATGCGGCTTTGCTTCCACTAGATACTTACATTTCTTCATCAATCATTACACCTAGATGGTGCTATCCAAGGTCTATTTCATGGCCTCTATTGGTCTAATGGGTCAAAAATTTTTCCTTACCGGCCACATGTTCCCTTCTAATTGTTACACGATTCTTCCGAAGTCATTCTACGCTATAATCAATCTTGGAATAAACAAGAATCAGAGGATTTTTGGATCTCTCTTTTTAACCAAATTTGGTATCTCCTGACTCTTCCCAAAATTCAACAATTCCTTTGGTGTTTTCTTCATCAAGGTCCCTCAATCAGGAAATGTTTAGCATACCTTGGGATTCACTCCCCTAAGTGTCCTTTATGTAATGACCCTGAAACCTTTGTCCATGTTTTTTGGCTTTGCCCATTTGCTCAGCATGCATGGGAATGGGCTTCTAAGGTTTTTCCCGCATGCACTCTTACACAAGAGGCCGTAATGTTTGGTGTCTTACCTATCAGGTCCAAAAACTCTCATTTCCTATGGAAGATCCTTAGGCCCATCATCTTATATAATATTTGGAAATGTACATGTACCACACTTTTTCAAAAGACAATTATTTCAAACTCCTTACAACTAACTACTTCGGAAAAAATGCAAATTCTTCAGCATGTTCACTTCCAAATTATATCTCAAGCCCCAAAATTCAAGATGAATGCTAACCAGTTATTTTTCTTATTGTAGCCAAGGAGTCATATCGGAGATCCAAATAATCACCATCATCAAGCCTCGCTTCAGAAGAAAGTCTCCTAATTAAGCCACAGTTTTCTACACCATTTGGCCCTTTTCCTCTTTCTTCCACCTTTGTTCTCATTCGACAATCCACATCCAGGAAAAGATACACACATTTCAGCGAATGGTTGATCTTTGGAATGCATTTCCACACCCTATGGAATGCTAAGTTTAACATGTTTCCTCTATAATAGTCTCAGTCAACACGGTTTCTCTTCCTCCTTTCCTCATTCAATAGGTCTTGAAGTAGCTTATGTACTAAATTTTGTTTTCTATTAATAAAATTCTCTTTTTGGGGTCCGACACCCCCCCCCCTACTTAGCTAATGGTTTAGATAGTATCGTGCTTGACATTTAATTTTTGTATTTGTCCTAGGATTTCTTTTACAGATTTATTTTTTCTCAATATTAGACTCCTATTAAGTTTTGCCATAGAAGAGCTTATGTTCTTGAAAAGCCTCAAGAGAAATTTAATAGTGTCTTAAAGAAATTTCCTGTTTTGAGCATAGATAATCTAGCAAAATATTTGGTATTTTGAGATGACTGAAATAACTTCATTATTTTAAAGTGTATTGCCTTAGTATTTCAATCAAGAAATTGTCAAATTTTTTAAGGCTTTATTGAATGCATTCTTTGACAACTATTAACTAGCCAAAATACAGACTTGTACTTTGTCATTTACATAACAATTTTTGGTAGTATAATAAGATTGTCTTTATGAAATTGCTTGTTGGGCTCAAAAGGTATGGACAATTCGTAGTTATTGAAATAAGAATAGCTTTATTTTGGAGTATTTTTCATGTCAATTTCTCTTGCTTAAATATTCTAGATTTTACACAAATTTTCTTTCTTTTCTTTCTCTTTCTAAGTTCATTGAATCTTGCTCTATTTCTAGTTTTCTCATAGAACTTTCTCTCTAGGGAAAATTAGGAGTAGATTGGCAGAATTTTGCTCAAAGTTTTTGAAAAATTTTATTTGTTACAAGTAGTGTACTATAGGGACTGTATAGACTAAGTGATTGAACAAAATAGGAATCTCCAACTCATAGTATTTGGCAAAGATACTTGAATCTCTTTTGTGAAAGTCAATTATAGTTATATACAAAACCCAATCATTTTAACATTTTTAATAGTAAACACATACTTACGTTCAACTCGTTTCATAAATGTTGAGTTTATTTAGAGGTAACTAGGCCTTAGTGTTGCTAGAGACCAGCAAGCTCCTAAATTTTGTTTGAAGAACACCATTGATCCTATGACTCCCAAGGTCACAAGACCATGAGGCCATCCCACCATTAGTAGTCTCGTCCCAAACAGTCACCAATAGTTACCTAATGTAATAAATTTCAAACATGATGAGAAGGGGCTTTTACCATTAATGCTACTTATAACTCTAGTGTCATGCACATATATCACCTTGATAGCCCAAAAAAGCTCATTTTGGTCAACATTCAACAAGTTAAACCATTTAAAAATTTTCAACAATCTATGAATCCTTTCATAGCACTCACTAGAGACAAACCTTGCTTAATCTTCCATATCTCTTCTTTAACCTTAGTTTTGGTGAAGTTCCATTCAACTAGGCCTTGTGAATACACTTCAAGTTTCATTTCTTACTTCTTAGTTTCTTGATACTTTTTCTTAATTCTTTTTCATTTTTCAATTCTTTGATAACTATTTTATTTATTTAATAAAATTATTATTTTAAATATTTTTCTTGTTTGATGGGACGCGATATCGTAGTCTGCCACCATTTCTATAAATAAGAGGTGGCTCTCCCTTGTTCTGTCATCTAGATCTAGACTGTAGCCAAACTCTTGTAGTTATAGCATTCTGGAGATAGAATAATTTCCATGTGCCCGTAGTAGGAGTCCCAAAGTGAATGAATCTTTATTCGAGTAAATATTGTACCTGAGCACACGTTTGTATACAGAAATAAAGATGAACTTTTGGATAAACCTTTCAATGCATGGACTAAGCTAATGAGGATTTAATTATTGTTGAATGTTTAAATGCTTTCTTAGGACTTAATCTCTCTCAACCCTCAACTCCTAGTTAAGTGCATTCAGTACAACCACTTCAAGCACGTGCGTTACGCTTGGTAATTCCAATAACGAATAGCATTTGGTAATCCTAGCAGCGTTGCATTGGTTCAAGGTGTGAACAACAAGTGGGAACGGATACTGATGCTAGGTTAATTAAAGCTTAGTTAGTTAAAGTTAGTTACTTAGTCTCTTCACCCTTTCCCTCCTTAAGCATAGGCAATAAAAACATAAACGATATAAAAATCATATACCTCAAGTTCACTTAACCATACAACCATGACAATTACAAGTGAACTTGGGAAGACAACGACTGATTAACCTTAGGTGTTCCATAAGACGTGTAGGCACTTAGTCTGTGGAGTTTGACCAGATCGCGTGTGTAATGCTCATATTCGTATGGCTGAGTGTAGGGGTACCTCGCCACTCATCATTGGCACTGTTGCCGAGGACTAAGTTGTTTGTGTGCTAAGTAGAACATAGGAAATCATCCACATCATTGGGAAGCTTAAATGAACCCCTAGGGTTAATCAAAAGAAAAATTAAGCAATGATCAATTAGCACACTAAATAAGAGATAATGTCTTCTTCTTCTCATAAAAGCACTTCACCACTTAGGGATCACACAAGAGATAGTCGGTGGCACAACATACATAACCAAGAACCACCAGTTCCTCAACAGTATCGGGTAGTGTATACTCATCATGATGAGTATATACTTGATTTTACTTTTATCCTCCATCAGGATGAACAACTGCATCGGAGAGACCTGCAAGGTAACATAGTGTTACCCCTAGATCGAGTAGTCCCTAACATGCTCCTTCATGCTCTTGCACAGATAGACATGATGCAGCTATATGCTGAATACGTTGTATATGATTACGACATAAGGGATTACCATTCCACAACAGCACAATGTCAACGAGACGCACAACAGGAGAGTTACCATACATCGTTGAAGGACAAAGGACCCCACAATGCTTCATCTGTCATAAGAGAAATTAAGGGTGGTGAACCTATCTCAATAGGTTCTCCACGAAATGATGTTCCCCCTCCTAACGATAGGGAGGAGGTGGTGTATCAGAACCTGCGCTTCACGATACACAACCCTGGTTCTGATGCCCACGAACACCAAGTGTTCAATGAGGAAACACAAACACATGACAAGGATGGGCATTCTGATCATCATCATGATCGAGGCCGTAACCACCGAAGAGAAGGTAAGAAACATCATCATGGCGATGGTTCCCCTTCTTCACCTTTATCACATCATTCACCCTCTCCTTCCACATCAGGCCGTAGTCACAAAGAGCACAACCGTGAGGATAAAGGTAGGCAAGATGAGAGACCTCGACGAGAGAGTTGAGAGTGAGGACGAGGGCATTCTAGAGAGTCAAGGCATAGAAGGAAAAGTAGGGAACCGCGTAGGCATCACAGATGCCATAAAAGAAATGACAATGATGAACCCCTACTTGCCACCTGAAGTATGTTAGATATTACGGAGGCTGTTAGAATACCTACAAGGCACCAAAAAGATAGCCGAATCAGGAGGCTAAACATGAATAATATCCCACAATTTGAGGGGGGATACAACGTTGATCCACAAAATCACTTACAAGCATTTCACGATGCCTGCACCTTGAAAAATATCAAAAACAAGTGGCAAAAGTTAAAGTTGTTTCCTAGGACACTCATAAAGGAAGCAAAAAGTTGGTACCAGTCCTTAAAATTGGAAACCATTAGGAGGTGGAGTACAATGCTAGAACTATTCAACGATAAATATCAAACATACTCCTGAGTGTCCAACTTGCGTAAGCAGATCCAAGGATGGAAGTAGGGTAATCATGAACCCTTGGATGTTGCCATGGGCCAATATTATGCATTGCTACATTGTTGCTCGATCCATGGTTACGCACAACGGGATCAACTATGCCTTCTCATAGATGGGTTAAGACATGAAACCAGGAAAACCCTTGGAACATATGCCCAAGGGAGATTATCTGAGCTTAGGTCCCATGAGGTGCACAGACTATTGAAGCAAGTAGCTAAAGAAGAAGGTGAGCTATGGAAAAGAGAAAGCATGAAAGAGTATAATTGTGATCCTTCCCTCCGAAAGAAGGAAGTAAGATTCTGTGAGGAAGAGGATGAGTCACCACTCGAAGAGTTGGTGAACAGAAAAATCTTGCCACTTCAAAAGTTAATAACTGAAGTGTCAGCTAAGGTAGATCAAATGTGGGACTCCTTAGATAGTAGATTTGAAACTATCTTGAAAATCGTAGAGGAGTCTAAGAAACGAAGTAGTGACCATGATAGGAAAAAAAGGAGAGATTTAGACCATGCACGTAACAAGGGTAAGGGAAAAATGACTATCGCCGATGAGGTTGTGGATTCTGATACAGAAAATGACGGTGGATGTGAGATCTGCCAATGTGACCATCCTAAGAGAGGTTGCCCAATAATCTCACATCTGCAAGAGTCTGGGGTGTATGCACTCAACCGAAGACTTAACAAACGGCAATCACCCTAAAGGTTACCTTATCCCCAAGGTAACCCGAGGCAGTTCCACCAACTATTAACATATTATCCAAGTGGAACTCTGCCACAACCTATCGAGCAACACTAGCAGTGGAAATACCCACAGTCATGGGGGATGCCACCGCCTAGACAACAATACCCTTACCGGCAACCAGATCCATACGACTATTACGTGTAGCAGCCGATTTCTCCAAGTGACTCTATGGGTCACACAACCCCAAAACATCACTACCAAGTTCAGGAGTATTTTAGGACTCCCTCTCCTAGGAGAAATACTCCACATGCATACCATCCTTTGAATCCATCCGCATCTCTTACGCTGGTAGCTCCACCACCAACCGCTCCAACAATGCAAAGAGTATCTCCCACTCAACCGCAACAACGCAATGTCATGAGGGCTTCAAACCCCCAATTCTCAATTGGTTCTGACAATCTTATGCCAAAAATACCTTTCTTTAGAACCAACAATCCAACTAAGCCCTTGCCCTCACAAGTGGTTGAACATCTAAACACCTCCGTACCAAATAATGTTTCGGGACCTTCTTCAATCCAAAAATTGAGTTCAATGCATACGGTTATGTTGACACATACCTTCACGGACTAGATTAAGGTGGGCCACCTTCCCAAGAAATCCTTTGACCCTGGAAGTCCCCTAATTTATCTCCAAGTCACTAGGAATGAACCCTGTAAGGCTCTTCTAGACTCAGGTTCCGAAGTCAACCTAATATCGCAAGAGACGTACAAAGCCTGGAACCTACCTCCATTAAGAAAGAGTAACATTCAACTTGAGCTGGGTGACCAGTCCATCACTTTCCCCTTGGGATTAGTGGAGGACATCATTACCACTATTTGTGGGTGGTCGTATCCAGCGAATTTCCTAGTGATACAAGTAAAAAACAACAAGGGGAACTTCCCAATAATAATGGGAAGAGCATGGCTAAGTACAATAGATGCACGCCTAGGCATCCATGATCTTTCCCTGGAAATATCCAAGAAAAATACTTTTTGAAATATTGAGAAGAAGAAATTTCCATGCATCGCATATAGTGACACAGGGTGCCATTGCGTGCAGAAATCATGGGTTATGCGAAGTTTAACATTACCTACATGCACAAGAAATTAATATACAAAAGTGCCTATATGTAGTAGCCACACGATAGGAAGACACCCAGTGGTTGATGGCTGATCAAGAGAGCAACTCGATAACATGCATGGAACTAACTGAGGGGATAACTAGTGCTTACATTGAAAGTATAGATGCACTAGAGCAAGTTTGTTGCCAAATTCTAGCCCTTAACTTTGAAAACATTAACTGGGGGAAGTTGGAGATTCTTGAGAAATTTAAACAAGAGCCCTTAGATTTAAAACCATTTTCCACTAGTTTGGAATACATGACCCTTGAAAATGGAAAATCAGTAATCATTAACGCGAAGCTTGTTCCCAAGCAAAAAGAGAGATTGCTGAAGGTGATAAATAAATGGTCAATAACCTTTGCTTGGTCATACCCTGAATTAACTAAAATAGATCCTAGGACATGCCAGCATAGGATTTACACGGACCCCTCCATGAAGCCTCGAAAACAACCGCAAAGGCGCTTGAACCTGAAATTGAAACAGATAGTAAAAGAAGAGATAGAGCAACTTCTTAAGGTTGAGTTCATATACCCCATTGCTAATAGCAAATGGGTTAGTCCTCTAGTCATCGTGCCTAAAAAAGGAGGCAAATGGAGGGTGTGTATAGATTTTAGGCTACTGAACATGGCAACATTCAAGGATCACTTTCCATTGTCATTTGTTGACCAAGTCTTAGATACCATAGCGGGGCATCGCTACTATAGTTTTCTGGATGGTTACAGTGGGTACAACCAAATACAGATCGTGTCAGAAGACCAAGCCAAAACAACGTTCACCAGTCCTTGGGGAACGTTTGCATATAAACAAATGCCATTTGGCTTGTGCAATGCTCCTACCATGTTTCAAAGTTTAGTTCTAGCATTTTCCAATAGCAGATAGGGAACAAAGTAGAAGTCTTTATGGATGACTTCTCCACATATGGGACAAGCTTTGATCAAGCCCTGGACCGATTAGAGCAAGTGCTAAAACGATGTGTTGAAACCAACCTAAAGCTTAACTAGTAGAAAAGCCATTTGATGGTTCAAGAGGGCATAGTACTGGGGCATAAAATTTCATAGTCAGGAATAGAGGTAGACCTAGAAAAAATTAAGGTCATCCAAGGAATCACCCGATAACCAGACACTGTCAAAGATATTCGGTCATTCCTTGGACATACTGGCTACTAAAAGAAATTCATTGAGAACTTCTCCAAGATTGCCAAACCATTAGTAGAATTAACGAAAAAGGATGCACCATTCGAGTGGACCAGGGAATGTGAATGAGCATTCCAAACTCTAAAAAAAAGGCTTGTGGAAACTCCTATCCTACAAGCCCCTGACTAGTCCAGACCGTTCCATATAATGATCGACGCATCTAATTATGCTTTAGGAGTCGTACTGACATAGTTAGATGAACAAAAATGCCCTTATTACATCCACTGTGCAAGTAAGAGTATTGCTGATGCACAACTCAACTACACGACTACAGAAAAGGAATTAATGGCTGTAGTATTTACACTGGACAAATTTAGGCACTATGTATTAGGCTACAAAGTGTACATTCATACAGATCATAGTGTAATTAGGTTCCTCATGAACAAGCCAATGGTAATCCTTCAGGAGTTTGATCTAACAATAGTAGATCGAAAAGGCACCGAGAACGTAGTTGCAGATCACTTATCTTGGTTGCGTTGGAACAACAAAGAGGACGAATATGCCATATTTGATCATTTTCCTGACAAAACCCTCTTTGTCGATGTAGTGAATAACCAACCCATGAGCATGAGTTAGTATATTAGCATTCTCACTTATCTCCTTTCCCAACAAACACCACAGGGGTTGGACTTTAGGAAGAAGCAACAGTTTCTTCACAAAACCAAGTACTTCATGGAAATCAAGGGACAACTCCATAAAGTCTATCCTGATGGCTTGGTTCGATGGTGTGTGCCCGATGAGGATCAATTAAGAGTTCTCCAATATGCTCATGAGGGCCCCTGTGGGGGCCACTATGTAGGGAGACGAACTGCCATTAAGATCCTACTTACAGGATATTACTGGCCAACACTATTTTGGGATGTCCATCAATTTGTCCAATCCTATGAGCACTGTCAACATGATGGTGGAATGACTACTAGAATGGAGGGTCTGCAACAATGGATTCAACCTTTGAAACCCTTCGACATTTGGGGAATAGATTTTATGGGGCCCATTACACCGATGTCCAATGGAAAAGCCTATATCGTTGTTGTTGTTGACTATTTAACCAAATGGGCTGAAGCAACTACTGTAACAGACTGCACATCGTCTACGGCTGCATGATTTGTACAACAACAAATTGTAAACAGGTTTGGTGTGTCACGTGCACACATCTCTGATAATGGAACATACTTTACGGGTGCAACCTTTCGTAAGTTGATGTAATGCTTAGGGGTTGAACATAATTTGACCACACCTTATCACCCCCAAGCTAATGGCCAAGCCGGGGTCACTAATTAGGAGATTACGAGAATATTAACAAGAACAATTAGCAAATTTAGGCAAGATTGGAGCACGAAACTGAATGACGCTCTCTAGGCATACTGCTCCACTTGGAAACTCCCTACAGGCTAGTCTCCCTATGAGTTAGTATACGGAAAACTTCCAAAGCTCCCAATACAAACTGAGCTCCGTACACTATCCATGGGATGTGACCTCCACCTTGACCTTAACCTAGCACAAAAACAAAGATTGACAACTCTAAATGTGCTAGACGAGAATAGATTGGTTACTCTGTCGTCAAATGAGTTGCATAATGCACATAACAAGTAACGTCATGACTTAAGAATTCAAAAGTTTAAGTACCAACCAAGAGACAAGGTCCTTTACTAGAACCCCACGCATGTACCACAATGCACGAAATTTCAAACATTATGGGAAGGACCTTACATTATTCAGACGATCTTTCCCTCTGGAGCCATGACAATATACAAGCCTAAAAGCCCTAATAGGAGATTACTGGTCAATGTGCAATAAACCAAACCCTTCCATGAACTAAGAACAGCTAGTACGAATTACACCTCTGATAGCGGATAACCACACTCCTGTCTTTGGATCTCTCCCTTTCAATTCAGTCATGGGGAGATGGCCACCTATGCTGATCATTGGAGGCCCTCAGTTCTTTTTAGATTTTTGTTTTACAACATTGTTCATACTTTTTATTTTATTTGTGTGTGTGTGTGTGTGTGTTTATCCATCTTGTTAAGTTTGTCACCCAATAAGTGCTCTTAATGGTGGTATGAACTATTTTCTCTTGGTTGCTAATGTTTGGTTTTTACCTTTAAGTTACGATGTTGATACTAAGGTATGGTTCTTTTGATATAGCAGGTAATGAGTCCACATCATCCATGCATCCATGAAATTCTATGGTTTCTCTTGGCTTGGAATTGTACAGTCACCTTTCTTCAAAGTAATAAGAACTTTCAACGAATCAGTGACTGGGCATTTCTCAAACTAAGGAAGGACTCAAGGATTGAAAAGGATGTGGCTTCAAGGGAACTTGATGCATTTGTGTTGGCCATTCTCTTGGGTGCTTGGATGTTTTCTTCTTGAGTTTTCTTACAGTTTCGATGCTACCCAATTATTGGGAAGTTGAGTAAAGAAAAATAAAAATAATAAGTCTTTGCATGATGTGGTTCTCACACAAGAAAAAAAAGAAAAAAAAGTGAGAATTCAAAGCACACCCCTTAGACGAAATAATCAGTTGGGCTACAAGCACTGGTTATGGAACTAAAATAACATGTTCTCACTTCCTATTCTCTCCTCCTTCGTTTCGTCAAAATGGTAGTGGCTCTTTGGTGAAGGCATTCTTATTACTTCAGGTGGATGGATTGGCTAAATGTATTAATGCGAAGTCACTAGATGTGGTTTGTTTGAGGCCAAACTTGGAATGGGATCTACTAAGTCACATTAATCATTAAATACACAAGGGGCTGTACACCACCTTGTTCCTGAGACTCCATTCCATCCTCTTCTATCCATCATTCTTTCTCCATTGTTCACCTCATTGCCGATTGTATCATTAGTGTATATTTTGGTTGACACATTGTTTTCTTTTTGGTGAATTCATGTGGTTAAGAATTTAACTCTTGTTTCCAAACGACATTCCCAGAGCCTATGGACTCTTTGAATGTGGGTTTGTCAGGGCATTAAGGGCATGAGCCTACTTTGGGGAGGACACACTGGCATTCCTATTTGATGCACCAGTTAAATTCTTTCCTTTAACATTTTTGCAATCAACCTTATTTTGTTCATTTCGATCTTGACATCCATTTCATCGACATTACAGTTGTCTCTTTTTCTCCATCTTTCTTATTCCTTTTCTTTCTCCATTCTATCACTACTGGAGGTTCGCTCTTAGTCATGGGGTTCCTAACCCAATTTTTTCAATTTTCTCCTAACCCCTACACCTTCGGTAGTCACCCATATTATATCTCCAGAATCCGCAATCAACCATACCACAACTCAGCTAATGGACCTTTCATCGAAGAAAGGTATCAACTGCATTGTGATTCATTTACCCTTGCTAATATAAGACTATGTTGTGTGTGCAAACGGAAACCATGCAACAATGGATTGGCTCTGGAGGAAACACTCAGAATGGATAGATGCTGAAGTAGTCATGCAAGGAACGAGATTGATGACGCACTTATGGATAGACAACGAAAGGCACAATCTTGGCGTTGGCAGTAGAAAAACTTCTTTCTCTCTCTCTCTTTCTCAGCTGTCAAATAAGGCCTGATGTCAAATGTATAAAGTGTTCACTCTTGTTGTCGTGAACACCAGTTTTGTCATGTTTTGTAATGATGATCCGTTCACATGTCATCCCATTCACCATTAGTTCCATTCAAGTCAATAATCCCATACCTTCCCAATATTTTGTAAGAAACTTAAGGACAAGTTTTTATCAGTCATGGGGGTATGATGGGACGCAATATCGCATCGGCCGCGATATCGTGTATGCGATATCGTAGTCCGTCGCCATTTCTATAAATAAGAGGTGACTCTCCCTTGTTTTGCCATCTAGATCTAGACCGTAGCCAAACTCTTGCAGTTATAGCATTCTAGAGATAGAATAATTTCCATGTGCCCGCAATAGGAGTCCCAAAGTGAACGGATCTTTATTCGAGCAAATATTGTACCTAAGCACACATTTGTGTACAAAAATAAAGATGACCTTTTGGATAAACCTTGTAGTGTATGGACTAAGCTAATGAGGATTTAATTACTGTTGAATGTTTAAATGCTTTCTTAGGACTTAATCTCTCTCAACCCTCAACTCCTAGTTAAGTGCATTTAGTACAACCGCTTCAAGCCCGTGCATTACGCTTGGTAATCCTAGTAACAAATATTGTTTGGTAATCCTAGCAGCATTGCATTGGTTTAGGGTATGAACGGCAAGTGGGAACAGATACTAATGCTAGGTTAATTAAAGCTTAGTTAGTTAAAGTTAGTTACTTAGTCTCTTCACCCTTTCCCTCCTTAAGCATAGGCGATAAAAACATAAACAATATAAAAATCATATACCTCAAGTTCACTTAACCATACAACCGTGACAATTACAAGTGAACTTGGGAAGACAACGAATGATTAACCTTAGGTGTTCCATAAGGCGTGTAGGCACTTAGTCTGCGAAATTCGACTAGATCGTGCGTGTAACGCTCGTATTCGTATGGTTGAGTGTAGGGGTACCTCACCACTCATCATTGTTCTTTCATATCTTTTAATTCTTTATAACCTTTTTCATTCTTTAGATATTTTAATTTGTGAATTATACATATATTTGTTTTTTTTCTAATAACTACATCAATGATCAACATGATGGTTTACTATAAGAATTTTCTTCTATACTTTCAAATTATTAAAGAACTAATTATATGTAAAATAAGACCATGTTATACATTTCCTCCATTTCTAATAATAAGAGGTTCTTACCATGGGCATGATGTAATTCTCATTATTTAAACATAAAACTAACTCATGATCTTTATGCCTTAATGAAGAGGGTAGAAATCAAGAAGGATAGAAAAAGGATGTAACATTAAGGGGATTTGTTGATTCTTTGGACTTTGTATAGGAGTCTTAGTCCTCCATGTGATCATATCATTACTCAAATATTTATTCAAATGGAAGATTGTTCTTAAAATAATAGTTGTTGCCCATGCTTGAAGGAATCTTTCTAAACAATGGCCAATATGTTCCATAAAAAATTACAACATTGTAATTAATTAATTCTACTTTTTACTTCCTAAACTTTTCACTTTGAGTAATGATATTATCATAGGATTGTGATTGGTTTTATGGTAGTTAGTTTAGGATGATGCAATGTAATGTCATTGGCAAATAGTATGGACTTGGTTTGGAACCTAGATATATAAATACAATGATCCCTTTAATCATGCTTAAAAGTAAGACACCTCATTTCCTTTTTTCTCAAACCCCTTCTTCTACCATCTTATCTCATTGGTATGTATAGTTATGAATTTAATGATTATTGTATAGTATAGTACTAACTTCTTATTGAGGCAAGTACAACATGTGTGTATTGGAAGCTAAATATGTCTCAAATTAGTTCCTTAGATGCCCATAGATAGTTACAAGAGTGGTTATACAAGGGAATTAAGGGTAGAAGCTTTCTTTGAGGAGGATCCACTTGTATAACTTTTGTGTGTCATAGTCAACAACAAATTCTACATAATCTTGCTTAGCCTAAATCTTTTGAAAACTTTCCATAGCATTTTTCACACATCTCAGTTACCACTCTATTCATAATTTTCATCTAAAATGCTCATTTTTCACATATACTGCTCCTTGCCCAAGAACATTGTTTTTCATTCTTCTTTACAATATAAGGGTAATAAAATCATTTGTAAGCATCATTCTTTGGCCAAACACCACTTAAATAGCCTTAAGACCTTCCAAAAATAAAAATTTATCATTATTTTTACCAAAAACTTATTTTAAAATTTGAATTTTTAAAAGTGATATTGTAGCTATGATACTATAGATACAATATATTTGATATTACCCCTATATATACTTGTGAGAGTTGGACGATTTTGGTCATTTTCTTCCAAACACCTAGGAAGTTGATGTTGTTTCTAAGCCAAGGAGACTTAATAGCTCCATATCTTCCACACTGCATATGTAATTTGAGTCACTTTTGAATCCTTAAGCTCATGGCATGAGCTTTTTTACTATGAGGGATCATTGCATGAAATTGAAAATTTTTCACTAAGACTAGGAACAACTTGGATTAGAAAAGAGTGTACTAATCTAATGATTCATGATTTAGGATTAATTTTTTGAATCTTATGATAACGTTAGGATCAAATACACTTAATTTCAATTAATTTGTGTCTCCTAGGTGATGAGACATGATATCGCATAGGTTGTGATATCACGTACACGATATCGCGGTCCGCCACCAAGTCTATAAATAAGAGGCAGCTCTCCCTTGTTTCCTCATCTTGGGCTAGAAGTAGGGAAACTCTGGCAATTTGATCACTCCAGAGATAGAATATTTTCCATGTGCCCGTAGTCGGAGTCCTAAAGTGAATGGATCTTTATTCGAGCAACATTGTACCTGAACACAAGTTGTGTA
>MNCI01008211.1:254010-284558 GCA_015680685.1 Gnetum montanum | reverse complement strand
TCATTAGTTAGAGTTAGTTGGTTTCTCAACCCTTCACCTCGATAGCATAGGAGAAAAAGATAAAAAATATAAAAATCATATACCTCAGACTTACTTAACCATACACCATGACAACTACAAGTAAGTCTGGGAAGACAACGAATGATTAACCCTAAGTGTTCCATGGGGCGTGTAGGCACTTAGTCTACGGAGTTTCTACCAAATTGTGTGTGCTATGCTCATTTCGTATGGTTAAGTGTAGGGGTACCTCACCACTCATCATTGGCGCCGTTGCCGAGGACTAAGTGTTTGTGCACTGAATAGAACATAAAGGATATCACTCACATCATTGGGAGCCTAAACAAACCTTCAGGTTAATCAAGATAAAAAATTATATAACGGTGAAATAGCACACCGATAAAAATGTCTTCTTCTAACAAGAGTAACTTACCACCTAGGGATGATACAAAGAATAGTTGGCAGTCAAAAACACATAGCCAAAATCAGCCAAGTCCTAAACAATACAAGATAGTTTATACTCATCCTGATGAGTATATTCCAAACTTTACCTTTATCCTCCATCAAGAAGAATAGCTACGATGGAGAGATTTGCAAGGTAACATCATGTTACCCCCAGATTGATCAGTCTTTAACATGCTTTTCCGTTCTTTGGCACAGATTGGCATGATAGAATTGTATGCAGAATACGTTGTGGAAGACTTTGATTCAAGGGATTACTATCCCACAGAAGCACAATGTTTGAGGAACTCAAGTCAGGAGAGCCAACATACACTGTTGAAGGGCAAAGAGGTCCCACATGTCCTTGGTGAAACTAGAGATGGTGAACCACTTATAACTGGTTCACTATCAAGAGATGTTCCCCCTCTTAACAAAAATGAGGAGGTAGGGTNGAGAGCCAACATACATTGTTGAAGGGCAAAGAGGTCCCACATGTCCTTGGTGAAACTAGAGATGGTGAACCACTTATAACTGGTTCGCTATCAAGAGATGTTCCTCCTCTTAACAAAAATGAGGAGGTAGGGTATCAGAACCTACAATCAACGATACATATTCCTAGTTCTAATGCCCGTGAACACCAACTGTTCACATAAGAAACAACACATGACAAGGATGGGCACTTAGATCGTCACCACGATCGGGGCCGTAGCAGCCAAAGAGAAGGCAAGAAACATCGTCATGGCAATGGTTCCCCTTCTTCTTCCCCTTCTTCACATCACTCACCCTATCCTTCCACATCTGGGCACAACCATCATGAACACAACAGAGAGGATAAAGGTAGACAAAATGAGAGACCTCGATGAGAGAGTCGAGAGAGAGGACAAGGGCATGAATGAAGGGAAAATAGGGAACAACGGAGACATCATAGGCTTCATGAAAGAGACGATCATGATGAGCCCCTACTTGCAACCCGAATTATGCTTGATATAACAGAGGCAATTAGAATTCCCACAAGGCATTTAAAAGATAGTCAGATCAAGCATTTAGACATGAACAACATCCCACGCTTTGAGGGGGGATACAACGCTAATCCGCAGCATCATTTATAGGCATTCCACGATGCCAGTGCCTTACAGAACATAGAAAACAAGTGGCAGAAACTTAAGTTGTTTCCCAGGACACTCACCAAGGAAGAAAAGATTTGGTACCGGTCCTTAGAACCGGAAACCATCAGGAGGTGGAGTACGATGTTAGAACTATTCAACAGTAAGTACCAAACGTACTCCAGAGTGTCCAATTTGCGTAAGCAGATCCAAGGCTAGAAACAAGGTACTTATGAACCCTTAGATGCTACCATGGCCCGTTACTACACATTGTTACATCATTGCCCGGGCCATGGGTACGCTCAGCGGGATCAACTTTGCCACATCGTGGATGGGCTAAGGCATGAAACGAGAAGAACCCTTGGAACTTATGCTCAAGGGAGACTATCACAACTTAGAGTCCATGAAGTACATCTCCTGTTGGAACAAGTAGCAAAAGAAGAAGGGGAGCTACGCAAAAGGGAAAGTGTGGAAGAATACAACCGTGATCCCTCTCTTCGAAAGAAGGGAGTGAAATTTTGCGATGAAGAGGATGAATCACCAATTGAAGAGTTGGTGAATAGAAAGACCTTGCTGCTTCAAAAGCTCACAATAGAAATAGCGGCTAAGGCAGATGACATATGGAGTTCCTTAGACTCTAAAATTGAAACTATCTTAAAAATTGTAGAAGACTCTAAGGTAGAACAAAGTAGTGACAAAGGTAAGATAAAGTGGAGAGATTTAGACCCTGCACATAACAAGGGTAAGGGGAAAATTACTATACCTGATGAGGTTGTGGATTCAGACACAGATGATGACGGTGGATGTAAGATCTGCTACTATGACCATCCTAAGGGATTTTGTCCAATCATTTCACATCTATAAGAGTCTGGGGTGTATGTACTCAATCCAATACTAAACAGATGATAGACACTCCGAAGGTTACCTTATCCCCAAGGTAACCCAAGACAGTTCCACCAACCATTAACGTACTATCCAAGTGGAACTCCACCACAACCCATCAGACAACATCAGCAATGGAAATACCCACAGTCATGGGGAATGCCACCGCCGAAACATCAATACCCTTGCCGACAACCGATCCCTCCAAGTAACCCTATGGGTTACACAACTCCATAGCATCACTACCCAATTTGGGAATATTTTCAAACCTCCTCTCCTGGAAGGGACACTCTGCATGTATCCCATCCTCCAAATCCATCTGCGTCTCTCACACTAGTGGCTCCACCACTGACCACTCCAACAATGCCAAAGGCATTTCCCACTCAACTGCAACAACCCAATGTTACGAGGGCTTCCAATCCTCCACCCTCAGTTGGTCCTAACCATGTTATGCCGAAAAGATTCTTCTCTGGGACCAACAATCCAAATAAGCCCTCACCCTCACAAGTAGTTGAACATCTAAACACTGCCATACCAAACAAAGTTTTGGGACCCCCTTCAAATAAAAAATCATGCCCAATGCACACAGTTATGTTAACACATACTGTTACCGACTGGATTAAAGTAGGCCACCTTCCCAAGAAATTATTTGATCCTGGGGTCCCCCTACTATATCTCCAAGTCACTGGGAATGAACCCCATAAGGCTTTCCTTGACTCAAGCTCCGGAGTCAACTTAATCTCACAAGAATTGTATAAAACCTGGAACCTGCCTCCACTCAAGAAGAGCAATATCTACTTAGAGTTGGCTGACTAGTCCATCACTGTTCCTTTGGGATAGGTTGAGGACATTGTTACCACCGTGGGTGGTTGGTCATACAAAGCTGATTTCCTGGTGATCCAAATAAACAATGACAAAGGGGATTTCCCAATCATAATGGGAAGGGCATGGCTAAGTACAATCGATGCAAGCCTAGGAATCTGCAATATTTCCCTAGAAATATCCAAGAAAAACACTTTTGGGAAGATTGAGAGGAAGAGAGTTCCATGCATCGCATATAGTGACACAGGGTGTCATTGCATGTAGAAATCATGGGTGATGCGAAGTTTAACATTGCCTGCATGCAATCGGTGTGCACAGGATATTGACATACAAAAGTGCCTGTATGCAGCAGCCACACGACAAGAAAACACCCAGTGGCTGATGGCTGATAAAGAGAGCAACTCGACAACCTGCATGGAGCTAGCTGAAGGGATAACTAGTGCTTACATTGAAAGCACAAATGTATTAGAGCAAGTCCATTGCCAACTTCCAACCCTTAACTCTGAAAACATTAATTGGGAGAAGTTGGAGATTCCTGAGAAATTTAAACAAGAGCCCCTAGATTTAAAAGCGTTGCCCACCGGTTTGGAATACATGATCCTTAAAAATGGAAAATTGGTAATCATTAACGTAAAGCTCGCACCCAAGCAAAAAGAAAGTTTGCTGAAGGTGATAAACAAGTGGTCAACAGCTTTTGCCTGGTCATACCCTGAACTAACCGGAATATATCCTAGGATATGCCAACATAGGATTTACATAGACCCCTCCATGAAACCTTGCAAGCAACCCTAGAGGCGATTGAACCCGAAGTTAAAACAAATAGTGAAAGAGGAGATAGAGCAGCTTCTCAAGGCTAGGTTCATTTACCCTATTTCTGATAGCGAGTGGGTTAGTCCTCTTGTAATCATACCCAAAAAAAGGAGGTAAATGGAGGGTATGTATAGGATTTAGGCTATTAAATATGGTAACATTCAAAGATCACTTCCCATTGTCATTTGTTGACCAAGTCTTGGACAATATAGCAGGGCATCGCTATTACAGTTTCCTGGATGGGTATAGTGGGTACAACCAAATACGAATCACACCAAAAGACCAAACTAAAACAACGTTCACCAGTCCTTGGGGAATGTTTGCATACACAAAAATGCCTTTTGGCTTGTGCAATGCCCCTGCCATATTCCAACGATTAGTTCTAAGCATATTTCAATAGCAAATAGGTAACAAAGTAGAAGTTTTCATGGACGACTTCTCCACTTATGGACGAGCTTTGATCAAGCCCTCAACTGGTTAGAGCAAGTATTGAAACGATGTGTTGAAACCAACCTAAAGCTCAACTGGCAGAAGAGCCATTTGATGGTTCAAGAGGGCATCATACTGGGGCATAAAATTTCACAATCAGGAATTGAGGTGGATCCAAAAAAAATTAAAGTCATCCAAGGAATTACCCAACAACCAGAAACTATCAAAGACATTAGGTCATTCCTTGGACACACTGGCTACTAAAAGAGATTTATTGAGAACTTCTCCAAAGTTTCCAAGCCATTGGTGAAATTAACAAAAAAAGATGCACCATTCGAATGGACCAGGGAATGTGAACAAGCATTCCAAACTCTCAAATAGAGGCTTGTGGAAACTCCCATTCTACAAGCCCCTGACTAGTCTAGGCCATTCCATATCATGACCAACACATCTAATTATGCCTTAGGAGCTTTACTGACATAATTAGATGAACAAAAATGACCTTATTACATCCACTATGCTAGTAAGAGTATCACAGGTGCACAACTCAACTACACGACTACAAAAAAGGAATTAATGGCTGTAGTGTTTGCACTGGACAAATTTAGGCACTATGTATTGGGCTACAAAGTATACATCCATAGAGATCATAGTGCAATTAGGTTCCTTATGAACAAGCCAATGGTTAGCCCACGTATCATATGTTGGTTGGTAATTCTTCAAGAGTTTGATTTAACAATACTAGATTGCAAAGGCACCGAGAATGTAGTCGCCGATCACCTGTCTCAGTTGCGTTGGGATAACAAAGAGGATGAATATGTTGTATCTGACCATTTTCCTGATGAAACCCTCTTTGCTGGTGTAGTGAATGATCAACCCATGGAAATAAATTGGTATAGTAGCATTCTTACTTATCTCATTTCCCAAAAAATACCACAAGGGTTGGACTTTAGGAAGAAACAACAGTTTCTTCACAAAACCAAGTACTTCATGGAAATCCAGAGACAACTCTATAAAGTCTATCCTAATGGCTTGGTTCGATGGTGCGTGCCCGATAAGGATCAATTAAAGGTTCTCCAGGATGCTCATGAGGGCCCCTGTGGGGGCCACTATGCTAGGAGACGAACAGCTACCAAGGTCTTTCTTGCACAATATTATTGGCCAACAGTATTTCGGGATGTCCATCATTTCACCTAATCCTATGAACGTTGCCAACATGATGGTGGAATGACTGCTAGAATGGAGGGTCCGCAACAATGGATTCAACCTTTGGAACCCTTCGATATCTGGGGAATAGATTTTATGGGGCCTATTACACCGATGTCCAACGGAAAAGCATATATCATCATTGCTATTAATTACTTAACCAAATGGGCTGAAGTAGCCATAGTAACAGACTGCACATCATCTATGGTTACACGATTTGTACAACAACAAATCGTAAACAGGTTTGGTGTGCCGCGTGCACTCATCTCTGATAATGGAACACATTTTACAGGTGCAACCTTTTGCAAATTGATGCAACGCTTAGGGGTTGAGCATAAATTAACCACACATTATCACCCCCAAGCTAATGGCCAAGCTGAGGTTACTAACTGGGAGATTACCAAAATATTAACTAGAATGGTTAGCAAATTTAGGCGAGACTGGAGCACAAAACTGAATGACGCTCTCTAGGCATACCGCTCTGCTTGGAAGCTTCCTACTGGCTATTCTTCCTATGAGTTAGTATACGGGAAACTACCCAAGCTTCCCATACAAAATGAGCTCCGTACACTATCCATGGCTTGTGACCTTCACCTAGACCTCGACCTAGCACAAAAACAACAGTTGGCAACTCTGAATATGCTAGAAGAGAATAGATTGGTTGCACTATCATTAAATGAGTTGCATAAGGCACACAGTAAACAACGTCATGACTTAAGGATCTGAGGGTTTAGGTATCAACTAGGAGACAAGGTCCTTTACTAGAATCCCACATACATACCTCAGCGTACGAAATTCCAAACATTGTGGGAAGGACCCTATATTATTCATACAACCTTCTTCTCTAGAGCCATGATGATATACAAGCCTGATAGCCTGGATAAAAGATTATTGGTTAATGTACAACAAAAAAAAACCTTTATGTGAACCCGCAATAGCCAGTACAAGTTACACCTCCACTAGTGGGCAACCTCGCTCTCTATTTTAGGTCTCTTCCTTGCAATTTAGTCATGGGGGAGATGGCCACCTATGCTAACCATATGGGGCCCTCAGTTCTTTTAAGTTTTTGTTTTACAACATTTTTTTTACACATTTTTTTTACACGTTTTTGTCTTACACATTTTTTGTTACTATGTTGATACTAAGGTATGTTTCCTTTGATATGGCAGGCAATGAGTTCTCTCCATCCATCCATCCACCAAGTTCTATGGTCTCTCTCGACTTGGAAATGTACAGTCCCCTTCTAATAAGAACTTTAACGAATCAGTGACTAGGCATTTTTCAAACTAAGGAAGGACTCAAGGATTGAAAAGGGTGTGAATTCAAGGGAACTTGATGCATTTGTGTTGGTCGTCCTCTTGGGTGCTTGGATGTTTTCTTTTTGAGTTTTCTCATCGTTCCGATGTTACCCCAATTATCTAAAGTTGAGACAATAAAAATAAAAAGTCTTTGCATGGTGTAGTTCTCATGCATAAAAACATAAAACATAAAAAAACCAACTAAGTGAGAATTCAAAGCACACCCCTTAGATGAAATAAACTTGGGCTACAAGCACTAGTTATGGAACCAAAAGTGTTCCCTCTAACTAAGGCCCTTCTCGCTTCCCATTCTCTCCTTTGTTTCGTCGGAATGGTGGTGATTCTTGGAGAAGGCATTCTTGTTACTTCAAAAGGATGGTTTGGCCAAATGCATTGATGCGAAGTCACTGGATGTGGTTGGTTTGAGGCTAGAGTTGGAATGAGATTTGCCAAGTCACATTAATCATGAAGCACATAAGGGACTATACACCACCTTGTTCTTGGGATTTCATTCCATTCTCTTCTCTCCATCCTTCTCTCCATTGTTCACCTCATTGCCGGTTGTATCATTAGTGTATATTTTGGTAGATACATTGTTTTCTTTTTGGTAAATTCTTGTGGTTAAGACTTTAACCCTTGTTCCAAATAACATTCCCAGAGCCTACGGACTCTTTGAATGTGGGTTTGTCAGGGCATTAAGGGCATGAGCCTGCTTTGGGGAGGACCCACTGACATTCATATTTGGGGCATTAGTTAAATTCTTTCCCTTAACATTTTGTAATTAATTTTATTTTGTTCATTTCCATCTTGACATCCATTTCATCGATGCCATAGTTGTCCCTTTTTATCTATCTTTCTTACTCCTTTTCTTTCTCCATTCTAATGCTACTGGAGGTTCGTGATTAGTCATGGGGGTACGGGGCCCGATTTTTTCGATTTTCACTTAGCCCTAAATTTTTTCAATTCTTTCCTAACCCCTACACCTTTGGTAGTCATCATTAATATATCTCCAAACCCGTAATCAGCCATACCACATTGAAATTCATCTACCCTTGCTAATATAAGACTGTGTTGTGTGTGCAGATGGCAATCATACAACAATAGACTGGATCTAGAAGGAACACTTGGAATGGAGCAGTGTTGAAAGCAGCTATGTAAGGAGCAAGATTGATGACACGCTTATGTAAGGCAGCTCTCTCTTGTTTCCTCATCCTGGGCTAGAAGTAGGGAAACTCTGGCAGTTTGATCACTCTAGAGATAGAATATTTTCAATGTGCCCGCAGTAGGAGTCCTAAAGCGAATAGATCTTTATTCGAGCAACATTGTACCTGAACACAAGTTGTGTACAACAATAAAGATGAGATTTTTGGATAAACCTTGCAGTGCATGGACTAGGATTTTATTTATTGCTTTCTCTCTCACCCTTAAACTCCTAGAATGCAGAATGAGTATGACTTGATTATGAGCATCTAAGGATGTGTACGGATAGTCAAGGAATCAGCTGCTCATCGCAATGCGGTATGAGTACGACTTAATTACAAGCATCTAGTGTGACTACTTGGTAACCCAGTGGCGTATTCAAGATCTGCGCTTGGTAATCCTAGTGGTAGTCATGCACAAAGATGTGTACGGTTAGTCAAGGAATCGGCTGCTCATTGCACTTAGGCTAGATTAGATTCTCCCAACCCTTTCCTCCTAGTTAAGTGCCTCAGTACAACCACTTTGAGCACGTGCATTACACGGGGTGATCCCAGCAACGATTAGCGTTTGGTAGCCGCGGTTGCATCGGTTCAGGGTGTGTACGGTAAGTGGGAATGGATGCTAACGCTAGGTAATTTAGGCTCAATCATTAGTTAGAATTAGTAATTAGTTTCTCAACCCTTCACCTTGTTAGCATAGGAGACATAAAACATAAAAATATATAAAAATCATATACCTCGGACTTACTTAACCATACACCATGACAACTACAAGTAAGTCTGGGAAGACAACGAATGATTAACCCCAAGTGTTCCATGGGGGGTGTAGGCACTTATTCTGTGAAGTTCGATCGCATCGCGCGTGCTACGCTCGTTTCATATGGTTGAGTGTAGGGGTACCTCACCACTCATCACTAGGAATGGTGTGCATTTTGGAACTATTAAAATGTTATGTATTTTGAAATTGCTAATGATGAATTAAGTAATCTTGATTAAAATTTCTAATTAGGGAAAAATTTAGAAATAATTTGACAAGTTTCAACCATTGAAATCATGATTGAGAAACATATTTATTTTTATTTGAAATTATGATTAAAAACCAAAATCTAGAAAAGGGTAACAAATGATTAGGAATTTTTTCAAAATTTTTGTAATTAATATAACCCTAGTAATGAGTATAGATGCCTTCAAGAACAATTCTTAAAGATAGAGGGCCATCATAGCCATGTGACGAAAAGATTAGAGGCAAGAGAGGTGAGGGAAGAGGAGGAGATCAATTTCACATTGAAGAACAAGAGGAACAGTCATTCTCTATTTAGTAGTTGACATCCCAAAAAAGACAATCTAGACAAGAAAAACCTCCACCAACCCTAGAACCTAGCCAACAACTCATACTTTTAGAGGATTATATTAGGGCTACCAAAAAAAATCAATGATGTCCATAGGCATTATGGAATTAAAATTTGAGCCTATTCTTGTAAAATTATTCTTTCTCTAACCTCTCATGGAACACCTCCATGAACTCAGTGTAAAAATACTTAACTCATGGTCACAAATAGTCTTTAAATCATTGTAACCTTTACCAAGTCAAAGATAATGACACGACATGACACAAATCTCTAATTGAATGTGGAATTAACTTGCCAAACATGAACTAGGAATGATAAGGAGATGATTAAAACCTTAGAAAAATAACACTAAAATTTGACTAAGTGTTGATTGTTGGAAAAATAACTAAGTTTAAAATGTTGAAAAATCAACTAAGTATGGAATGGACTCGATGTAATGAAATAAAAACTAAGTGTAAAAATGTGAAAAGAAATAACGTAAAATTGTAGAATATAAGAGCTATGATATGGGTGAAAGGGTTTAGGTTTCCTTTCCAAAGAATAAAAATGCTTGTTCGCTAAAAAAAATGTTTTGCCTCCTTAGCAATGCCAAACTATAAGTGTTTGAATAAAAAACGTAAGTGAGATAAAACTGATAATAAAAACCTAATTTTTGAATAAACTATGGGTTTGAAGGAAATAATTAAACCTCTAGAGGATGGGGATATGAATGAGGAAGCTGTAGAAGTAATCCAAAATCAATTTGGGGCCAGAACACAAGTGTTTTAGCTAAGTGTTCTAAGACTAACAATTGAGCTGAGAAAATTCTAACTCTAAAAAGTGGTGCTGAAGCCTAAAAAATTCTAATTCTAGAGTGTTAACATGGATGTTTCTTAGTTGACATGGATGTTACATCAATGCTAGTACTAGAGCCTAAAGAAGTTGTGGAGATTGTGGAGCACATAGGTTACACTGGGGTATCTACTGCACATGCTCTTGATTTTCTAAAATCTTAAAAATGGTCAAAATTGTTGTCTCCACTTTGGCTCTTTCTATATACATTAGAGTTTCAAGACCATTCTATGGCTTCTTAGTTCAAAGCCATTTTCAGTAGTCCAAATTTGACATCCTACATCATCTACAACGTGGTTTTTGGTCTCCATCTTTAATTTTTTCCAGAAGTAATGTCTTGCATCATTTGCAAAGTTGTTTTTGGTTTCTCATTTACACTCTTTAGTTTCAACATACAACGTTTATTCTTGCATTGATTATGACTTCAAATTTTTGATGAAATCTACTTTTTAAGATGCAACATCATTTTACTTCTTGATGTCTTGTGTCAATCTATCTTTTCATATCCAACATCATTTTTCACATTAATCATTTACATGTCGATTCTCCTATTCATAACCTTCTAGAAGATTTTTTGGATCCCAATGCATCATTCCTTCACATTCTATGAGGCATTTTCAACCTATAAATAGGAGAACACTCCTAGAAAAAGGATTAGCTTTTTGGATGATTGATGAATTCTTGGAATATCTATTTTGACATATTCCCATTAATTTTAGCTACCAAGCATAGTTGGTTCTTTGCTTGCTAGCAATTTGGAAAACTTTCCAAAGACTATGCCTCTTTGCAAAACAACTTTTCTCTTATTAGATATATTAGCTATTTTGATTTATCTTTCTTTCCCCTATTGATGCATTTGTATCTCCTTCATGTTGTCCTCCCGATACATGAAGATCCCTTTAGAATAAGGTCAACACACCGATTTGATCTAAACCTTTTCTCTATCAACTTCAAAATCTACAATGTTCTTATTACATGTTCCTCAAGCACATGCATTAGAAAGAGAATGAGATAACATAGCTCCTCATCTAACATCTTTGAGCCCTGATTCAATTTTCAAGATATTCATAATAGATTCCAAATTCCTCTTTTCTTATGATTCTAATTTTTTTTTGTTTTTGGTTTCCTACTTCTAATACCATACTAGATATATTTTAATCATTTTCTTTTGAATTTATCTTTTAACAAATTAGATCAAATATTTTTCTATGCTCTATTTTAATGACTTTTTCTACCAGCCACATGCACATTTTTTCTATTTTGTTCCATGCTACAAACATATTCTCTATTTATTTTCATTTTTTCTATTTTGTTCCATGCTACAAACATATTCTCTATTTATTTTCATTTTTTCTATTTTGTTCCATGCTACAAACATATTCTCTATTTATTTTCATTTCATTAACTATTCCATGCATGTTATTTTATTGGGAAAAAATGCTTATCTTAGGTCATTAGATTTTTTCAACAAACTACAAGCCCCTTTTTAATTTGAGAAAAATTAATTTTTTTCTTAGACCTGTTTGGTGGCCATTAGATTGCTTAGCTTAGTTTTGCATTAGGTTGTGTCGAATCTCGTATTATGATGATCTTTAGTGAAACAAAGATCTCAATCTCAAAATATGGATTTTGATGCCATATTCATAAGGTTACAGCTGCTAAATTTTGGGCCCAGAGCTAAGTGAAGATCAGTAAGAGTTAGTCTAGACTTCATTTTTGGTAAGCTTGACCATGTAGATAGGGTAATGTGGGTTCCATCAAGGTTGATGCTGATGTTGACACTGCATCACTAGGAGTTAGCCAAATTTTTCTAGTTTTTCCTAGTATCAAGGATGCACATCTATCCTCTAAGGATGCAAACTTGCTTTTTCCCTTTACAGTCTTCCCCACCAAGACTTCCATTTTTGTAAGTTTTTCCCTCACCTATTTCATGCTTCCCCCTATTGTCCTTGTGCACACAATGCTAGTGCTAACATGGTCATTAGTCTGGGCTAGTGAGATATGTGCTAGCACAAGCAAGCACCACCACCACCACTATAGTAGTGTAACCACCAATAATGCAAGCCACCATGAGCACCATCATCCCCACTAGCACCCTAGATTCTAGCATGTCCTACCCTTCTTTGTCCCTAAATTAACTCAAGCAAAAAAAATGAAAGAAAAAAACTACAGGAAGAAAAAAAAGGATAAACTCACCTAGGCCCTATAAATACCATGTGGTCCTCCTCTTTGGTGCTTCTTGCACTATTGCTAAGCATTCCCTAGCAAGACCTACCTACCTCATCATCATGTCCTTCCTTCTTCTTACTTCTATGTGATGCAATTCTTTGTTAAGTAGTAAGTCTCCAAGCTTCCTCTTCCATTCTCTCAAATTTATAAAATCTAGATTTCCAAAATCACTTTATTTCCTTTCTTACTTTGTTTTTAATTTTTTTACCTCTTTTACCTTTCTTTCGAATTCTTTCTATCTTTTTTCTACTGATGGGGGACCATGCAACTTCAATGGATGCTAATGCAAAACTCATGTCATTACATTAGTTCTTCATGAGACTTCTAGGCTATGCTTCTAAGATCTAATTAGTAATAGCTCAAGAAGTATTAGTCCCAACCTACCTTGACCTCATGGACCTAGCACTTTTTTCAACTCAAAATTACACATTAAAAAACTAACTTAGCAAGTTAAGAATATAAAATTTTTCTACCTTTTCCTTCATAGGACTTAGACAATTTTTCAATCTCCTTAACTCAAAATTATAAATTTTCTTGTAAATTTTTCTAACTTTGGATTTTTCATGTCATTACCCATGTAACTATCCTTCCTTATCATGCTTACAAGTCATGGATCCTATCATCCTCCACTACCTTCATGAATCCCTTATCTTGGATGGATCCCATAACCAATTTATTAAGACCCTTAATGAGGATTTGATTAATTTATCTATTTAGATCTTTCTTACTCCATATATTCTATCATTTTAACACTTAACATCAATGAGGAGGATTTCATCCCCCAAGCTAACCTTGCTTTCTTGAACTGTGAAATAGTACTCATTAATGATCCCTTGATATAACTCACCATTACCAACCATAAAAATGAAGAAAATATATTTCAACTAGGGGAAAATTACTTGAAAATATCATGAAATCCATCCTAGCAACACTTGGAAAAAATTCTATTACCTTTTCCTGGGGCTATGATGGCATGCCTAGTTTGGAACTCACTCTAGTCCAACATAACCCTATTCTTGAGGAAGGGTCCAAGCATATGAAAAAAAAGGCTTGAAATATCAAACATGATCTAGCTTAGCCATTAAAGACAAGATCACAAAACTCTATATTGCAAGTTTCATATGCCCTATAGACTACTCAGACTACATATCCAACATTGGTTGTTGTCCCTAATAAAAATGGTGCCATTAGGATATGCATTGAGTTTTGTAATCTCATTAAGGTAACATTGAAGGATGACTTCGTGCTACCCAACATTAACCAACTCATAGACATAATGGTGGTTCATGCTTTGCTTACTTTCATGGACGGGTTTTTATATTACAATCAAATTCAAATTAACACCAAATACTAATGCTTCATCACTCATGATCCCATGGGAAACCTTTTACTATAGAAAGATGTCCTTTTGGTCTTAACACTGTTGGAGTAATATACCAACTAGTCATAATTTTCGTTTTTAGTGGCATGATATTTAAACCTATTAATGACTATGTAGATGATCTAATAGTTAAATCCATCATTCAAACCAATCATTTCACTAATCTAGACATAGTCGTAGCCTAGTGTAATAAGTATAACCTTTGACTTAACCCCAAAATGTATATCTTTGTACATGATGCATGGAACTTATTACTTCTCTATGATGTCATGATCATTTCTCCTTACAATCTTCAAAAAGATATCTTGTATGCTTAGCTTAGCTCTACATTAATTGTGTAAAGCTGTGCTCTTTCCATAATGATAAGGAATTTGACCTTGATAATTCCCACATGGATTACAAGAAAATATACTGGATAGGACCATAAACTAATAGTGCTCATTGCATGATCCAATTTTCCCAAGGGAATAGTGATGGACATATCAACAAACTCTAGCCTGATATTACTTTTCTTTATTGATGACAAGTTTTAGGCGTTGTATATTTCTTGAGAGATAATATTCACATCTAAGTTTGAATCTAGTAAAGCTTACATGGTGGATTCCCTGTAATCTATAAATAAAGAAAGAAATTTCCTATATCTATTTTCTTCTTTGGAAGAGCTTCTTCTTTGATCCAATTAGTTACAACATTATTAAGCATGACAATTTTATCATTGGACCTTTGGACTATAACCATTGTTGTTCTATTATGTTATTAGGAGGCATTTGTATGAGAATTTAAGTTGCAACCTACAAGTCCCATGCTAGTTCAAGTGGATTAGTAAGTCTACTAGCTTTCTCAATAGGCATAGGAACTATCCTAAAGAAAGAAAACTTCCTAGGCTTATGATTTGAGCTACTAGCACTATCATCAACCTAAGTATGGACATTGCAAGTAGTGTTTTTTTGTTCTAGTTATGGTGAAAATTTACCTTGCATTGATGTTGGTGGCACCGGTGGAAAAGAAGTATGAAGGTGATTTGAAGAGTATGAGGATTCATGAGAAGTGTAGGATGATGATTCAACACATGGTATTGCAGAATTATGACATTTAAAATGATAGAACTAATGAGTAGAAGTATGAGCTACTAGACCATTGTGTGAAATAGGTTGTTGAACATAATGGCCATATGAGGCCAACTAGTAGTAGGAATATTTCTACCTTACTAGTGGCATCCCCCATGACTATGGATTTTGCCACTATTGTTGATATTACTCTTAAGATTGAGGAGGAGCCCTACTTGGATAGTATTGATGTTGATAGGATTGCTTTAATTGCCTTGTAGATAAGGTAATATCCTTGGCATCTACTTTATAAACTTAGGATTCAAAGCATATATCCTTGATGCTTATCTAGAAGATATCATCTATGACATGATAGGGAAAATGCCTTTTAGATGTTTATATTGGTATATGTCATACCTATCATCCTCCTCTGAATCAAAATTAGCAATCTTCTCCACTACTATATCTTTACCCTTATGTTAGTTTGTATCCTTCCCTACTTTTTATTTCTTCTTTCTTTTATCTTGATCCTTAGCTCTTGCTTATTCTATGCGTTTCTCCATAATTTTTTAAGGAGATGCAAATTTTTCATCCATTGAACCCTACATCTTATTAATCTTTGTTGCACTTTTTGTGATGAATTTTTGTATTTGCAAGGCCTTTTGGTGAATCACTGTATTTAGAGGAGCCTCTTCTTCTTATGGATCATAGATACAACCATCTATCTTGCAAAGGAATGGATGCTTATTATTATCTCTTGTACTCTCTTTCTTTTTGAGCTTCTTTTGCCACTTGGTCTATTAGTCTAGACCTAATAAGTCCTTAGTTTTAATAGTCTTCCTTAAGAATAGATCCCATGGGTTTCACTAGTTTTATTTCTAAGTCCATCTATGATATGGCACAATTGTTCCTTTTGAGAAAATCCATGACTTGGGCATCAATGCAACAAAGAATACCTACTTAGGATTACATCAAGGGACTTATAATTCCCTTACTTGCATCCTTGAATTTATTTCTTAGATTTGGCACTCTTGAGTAAATCTAGTACTTTTTGTTGAAGAGCTCAAGCATTGTTGTTCACCAATGGATTAAATCAAGCTCTAATAATGTATACTAGCTTTCAACTTCTTTGATGAGTGTTTTGGAGAATAGCTTTGGTTTCTACCATTTTCTTTCAATATTTTGTAAGGTGCAAACATCATGCCAAGCTTGTAGGTGACGTTGCAGGTCTATATTATAGTCTTAATTAAATTTTGGAAACTTATTCATATTTAGCTATTTAATGCAACTCTCCTTCTGATGCTTAGTAAAAATTCTCATTTCCTCATAAATCAAAATCATACTTTTCTTTATTAATAACAGTTTATCATCTTCATCTACTAATTCAAAATCATCATCATAGTTACAATCCCTACCTACCATATTAGGATGGTCTTTTCTTTCTCTTCTATGTCTCATTTCCTATCCTCTATCATGGTTTCTATCTCCTTTTCTATTAGGATTTATCTTGTGATTCTTATCAAGTTGCTTGTTTGTCTTAATTTCTATCTAAGGCTTTGCCTCCTGGTTTATCTTCATCCTTATCAGAGCTAGAGGATGAAGAAAAAGAGGAATATCGTGAGTTTGAAAAGTTATGTCGACTTAGTATTATTCTATAGCCCCTTTATGCATTTACTCTTGGCCTACCAAAGATGCTATACTTGGAAGGCCTTCTTGTTCTAAGACCTTTTCCATCTCCTCCAATATCATTTGTTAAGTTTGAGTGTAGTCTTGGATGTCCCAAGTCCTTAAAGTTAAAGATAAAAGGATGAGAGGTGAACTAGTGATGGTAAAATCTTCCAAACTGATGGTCCATGTCATCCTTCTTTGACTAGAATGTCATAGGTATTGCATACTTGCCTTTTTCATGCTCATACCTAACCTCCATCTAACGATCTATTCAAGATTAGGCCTTCATTAGTTAGTAAGGTCTAGACATGTGTTTGTTAACATGATAGCCAAACGAAGCATAACTAACTCTAATCCTTATTAGTATTGCTATAAGCATGGATGGAGCTACTTTGTTAAGAGGTACAATGATATTACATTGTAAGTCCCTCAACTGCATTTGTTCATCGTCATGGAAGACAAAGGTATAGTCAAGAAACTAATGATCTTATCACTTGATAAGTTTGATTTGAGGTGTTATTGATATTTCTATTATGACCCACTATGGGATTTTTTATCTATTGGTGGGCTATTAGATCTATGAGAAGTAGACATGATTGAAATAGTATATGTGTGTGTAACTTAAAAAATAATAAACACTTTGAAAGATAAATCATTAAATTATTAATAGTGATCATATATGATGCTAACTAATTAAATTAAACTACTAGCACCATCCCGAGTGATGAGTGGCGAGGTACCCCTACACTCTACCATACAAATACGAGTGTACACGCACGATCCGGTCGAACTCCGCAGACTAAATGCCTTAACGCCACAAGAAACACTTGGGGTTAATCGTTCGTTGTCTTCCCAGGCTTGCTTGTATTTGTCACGGTGTATGGTTAAGCAAGTCTGAGGTATGTGATTTTTTTGGTATTTTCGGCTTATCTCCTATGCTATCAGAGGAAAGGGTTGAGAAACTAAGCTAACTCTAACTAAAGATCTAAGTCTAAATTAACTAGCGTCAGCATCCGTTCCCACTTGCCGGACACACCCTGAACTATGCAACTGTGGCTTACCAAACGCTAATCGTTACTGGGATCGCCACATGTAACGCAAGTGCTCGAAGTGGTCGTACTGAGGCACCTATTTAGCCTAAGTGTGATAAGCAGTTGATTCCTTAGCTAGCCGTACACACCCGTGGGTGCTCGTAACTAAGTGGTACTTATCACACGTTCTAGCCTAGCAATGAGCAGCTGATTCCTCAACTAGCCGTACACATCGGACTACTACTGGGATTACCAAGTGCAGAATCCTGGAATACGCTACTGGGTTACCAAGCAGCCAATGCTCGTAATTGAGTCGTACTCATGCATTGCGTCAAGCAGCCGATTCCTTGACTAGCCGTACACGTCCGTAGACGCTCGTAATCAAGTCGTACTTGAACGCACTAGGAAAGCAGTAAATGAAAGCAATAAAACCATGTACTGCAAGGTTTATCCAATCAAGTTCGTCTTTATTGCCGTACACAACTTGGGTTCAGGTTACAAGCTGCTCGAATAAAGAGCCGTTCACTCTAGGACTCCTACTGTGGGCACATGGGGAAAAATTCTAACTCTGGAGTGATCAATCTGCCAAAGCTTCGCTACACTAGCCAGGATTGGGAAATGAAGGGAGTGTCGCCTCTTATTTATAGATATGATGGCAGGATGCGATATCGCGTATGCGATATCGCAGGGTACGACGGGATATCGCGGCGGCCGTGATATTGCGGCACATGCAAGTCGCGTCTCATCACCTAGCAATAATGCCAAATGATGAGTAGTAAGTATGTCCAATTACCAACCATACGATCTACAAACATTGTAGTAGACAATGCTGTAATCCATGAATAGATTAGTAATAACATTTAGTCTTATTAGATGATCACAAGTCACTAACTTCTCACTTGAACTAGTAGTGGCCCTTATATCCATATGGTATAGCTTTGGTGAGACATATGATTATTGATGTTGTATCAATCATGTCCAAACTAAGTGAAAACATAAAAATATAATTAATCAACTAATTATTAAAATAAGAAAAATAAATTCTAATATACTCTATGGGCAATGAGTTTCTATTTGCTAAACCACTATTAGTCCTAAACTTATGTATCCACTTTTGGAATTACCAAGCATTACACTTGATGAGCAACAAGTATCCCCTACCCCCAACCATATGAATCACAAGGATTCATGTGCAATCTAGTCAAATTTCGTAGATGGAACTAGTGTGGTATCTATATCATGAAGTGTTGATCATAGATTGTTGTCTTCTCACTTGGACTAGTGGTAGCTTTATCACATATGGTTTAGTCCAAAATGAGTCATATGATTATTGATGTTATGCAACGATGGTTAAGCTACATAAAAATATTAAAATTTAATTAATCTAACTAATAACAAGAAGATAAATCCTAGACTAACCTAAGGATGATGAGTGTCCATTTCCAACTTGTTGTACACGTCCTGAACTCACATACCCACTACTGGGATTACCAAGTGAATATGTGTTTATGCTCGAAACTAGTCGCACTCATTCTACTGGTTGATTAATATGGATGAAAATGTAAATATTAACTGAGTACATGGAAAGTAAATTGCATTAAAATAAAATCCATTCTAAGTTGAAGTGTTGCAATGAATATGAATCAATCTTAATTTTATTGTCATTCATAGAATGTGTTGATGTACAATGCCACTTGAATGAGATGATGTATAATTGACTCAAATCTATACTGCAGGCACTTACTAATTGTTTGCTAAGATCATAGAAGAAAATTACAAGAGTTTGGCTACACTACTAACTAAATGGTGCCTTTATGTGAAGGGTGTGCACATATATATAGACTTTGAATGATAGAGCATTGATGCATATGCGCCAACTTATCCAAGTATGCATTGATAGGGCTACATCAACAAGGATGCATTGACGCAGCTATTCAACATATGATGATATATCAACACTATTGGGCAAACCCAATCATATCGTTACTAGAATTACCAAGCAAAATAAACATTTATACTCAAAATCAAGTTAGGCTTATTCTACCAAATATTTATCCAACATTAAAATGTGAATCATTATGCTAATAAAAAATAAAAATAAAAATTCATAAACCAATAAATCTATTCTAAGTTAAAGTGTTGCAATGGAGAAGAATCAATCTTGATATTTTTATCAATCATGAAAGGTATCAAGGCACATCCTTCATGAGGTCATCGATGCTTTGCACATAGTATCATTTGTGTATTACATTATCCCTCTCCTCTTATAGAGTTTTCCAAATACGACATGGAAAGGGAAGGATCTACTTGCTACATTTGATCTTTACAAACCTATTCTAGATTTTTTGGAAGATGAGGTAAGCTAGATTAGCAAAAAAATGTTTTACTCAAAATCACATAGGCTCAAGTCAATAAGATGGTGATCTTATTCAAATGCACAATGGAACTGATGTGATAAGTGACAATTTTAAAGTAAACCTTCTCACCCGCTATCAAGGAGTTATACTTCTTACAATTCACTTTGTATGCCCTCCAGAACCATTTGGTCTTGGTATTAAAACTAGACCATGTAAACACCTTTGCAGGTCTATGCAATGTTCCAACTACAACATCACAACTAATGATAGATGTAATTTTTATTATTCATTACCTTTCTTGAATTATTTTATTATTATCTTCATAGATGATATCCTAGTGTACTTTAGAAATAAGAAGAAACATGAAACTCACTTGAGATTAGTGCTTGAGACCTTAAGAGAAAACACATTATACGCTCAACCCTCCAAATGTTCCTTCTGAAAGAAAGAAAGGTGTAATTCCTTGGTCATGTCATATCCAATGAAGGTATAGTAGTGGATCCCTCTAAGATTGACAATATTAAAGAGTAGCCTATTTTAAAGTTAGTTGATCACGTTAGAAGTTTTCTTGTATTAGCTAGATATTATCAAAAGTTTATGGAAAATTTTTCTAGGATTGAAGCTCCACTAACGATGCTTTTCATGAAAGATTATTCTCTCTCTCTCTCTCTCTCTCTCTCTCTCTCTCTCTCTCTCTCTCGGATTGAATCTTGTCAAACAATCTTTTAACAACTTAAAGCAAAGATTAATCTCAATTTCAATTTTGATTTATCCAACTTCAAGCAAGCCTTATGACATATACACAAATGCTTTTGATAAAGGTTTTGGCTGTGTGCTCATGTAGGAAGGAAAAGTAGTAGCCTATGCCTCTAAACAACTTAAACCCCACAAGGTCAAATATCGCATTCATAACTTGGAACTAGAGGCTATCATCTTTGCTTTAAAGATTTGGAGATATTATTTGGTGGACGGATAGATCATTCTCTAGACTGATCATAAGAGCTTGCAAAATTTGATAAGTCAATCACAACTAAATATGAGATAGAGGAGATGGGTAGAGCTTCCAATAGATTCTAATTTTGAGATTAAGTACTCTCTAAGCAAAGGTAACATGCTAACAAATGCCCTAAGTAGAATTGCTAGAAAGATTCATAAAATATCCATCTTACTATAATACCCCTCTATAGGACTCTTTGATACAGTCTAATATCTTGTTATGTATGTATATGTGGTTAAGGTCTAAGGTGTGGGTTCCACTAGTTAGCTTGCTTTATTATGAGCCTATGATAGTTAGATATGCATAGGAATGTCCCATTTCTTAGTATAGCATGATTACACACATTGATCTTATGGAATATGTTAGACAGCCATTGTGATTGGCAAGGATGGAGGATTAGGAACAAGATTAGCAATCTTGTATGTGTCCATTGTTTGTGCTTTGTGCTTTTATGATATGCATGTGAGTGATATGTTATGTTTTGTGATGCCCAGATACATAGGAGGTCTATAGTTATAATGTGGATGAGATAGCTTCTTGATCAGTTTTTGATTTGGAGTCTCTTAAAGTTAGTTATGAGTTGTTAGTCCCAAGCATTTTAGTCGGCTATAAATTAACAGCTATGCTTACGAAAATTATCCTGTGGATTAAATAATCACATTTTATATTTTATATAAAAATAAAAATCAAATACACTTTCTTCTCCTTTTCTTCTGTCTTGGGTTTACTCCCCCACGTACTGCGCATTCTTCCCGAACCCTTTCTTTTGGCCATTATTGCATTTCTTTATGGATTTTGGAACTTCTGGGTTCATTCTGGGGCTGGCTCTGGGCTAGTTGCTATTTTTGGAGCATGGGTTCCAGAGCTGGTAGGACCAGGACAGAGTTTTGTTTTTGTTGTTGGCTTGTTGCCGGCCATTTCAAATTTTCAGGACTTGTAAGAATTGTTTAATGGCCTTTCTTTAATCTTGTCTTGGTTATTGGCCTTGGATTCAATGTGTATGTATTGTGCACAGGGGCAGCAAGACAAATAGATGGTTCAGAGGTCTTGGATTTTAGTTGATTTCATACGCCAGGTATTTATCATTTGTGATATTTTTGTATTAGATTGTATGCACGTTGGACTATCACTGTATATTCTACATATCATGGTGTTTTGGGAAGTTCTCAGAGACTACAAAGGACTTACAAAGGACTTATTGCAGCTTATGAGACAAAAATTAAGGAGTTGAGCATTTCAGGTGGTGTTTGGCTTGTGATTCGCATAGTTATTCTTCTGTTTTTGTGGTTTTTGTCAAGTTATTAATCTGTGATATGAATCTGTGATATGATTGAATGTGGTTTCCAGGGTCACGATGCATAGGTTGCTTTGACCATTAGATGGTCAGGTGTGGGATGTTGGTGTGAAATTTTAAAATTTTAAAATGAATAATAATAGAAATAAACTATGTTGAAAAGAGAGAAGAGGTTAAACAAGGCAAATGGGATTCCACCTCTCGGGCCAAACTAAGGCTTACAATGAGGGACTTTCACATTAGCTCTCAATCTAATTTATACATACTTTATTTCCATCTTTGACATAGAATATGATGGAAATTGCCAATATTATATTGGGGAAACTACCAAATTGTTGAGAAAGATGAGAAAGGATATTATAATGCACATTCCGTAAAGTTATGCCTGTTAATGTCTGTTGATCTATGAAGTGCATGTAAGTGGGGTATTGAAAATGGTTGATTATGCTTTGATAAGGCTTCAATGAGCCTGGATTGTCTAGTATATATGCCATTGGTTGCTTATGGTCAGTCCACACATGGAACTTGCATGAAACAAATGAAACTTAACAAAATGCTAACCACTGTTATCAAGTAATGGCAAGGGCTCGGGACATCATAATACAATCTAAGATAGTAGATAGTAGTAAAATTGAATTATTTAGTTCTGTAATATCTATTTCGGTTTGCTTGCATCATATTAGTTACTCACCGTGAGTTATCAAGTTTCTCACCGGTGTGAACGCGGATTATTAATGCACAAAGTAAGTTTAACGGAGAGACCAATGATTATTAAACAAGGAATCAGAAGAAACATGCAGTGCATTCCGTTCCATCCCTAATATGCTCTAAAATCTATCTTTATATTTACAGAATGGGAATAGTGGTGAGCCAAACATGACAGTGAAAGGAAAATAAATGCAGTAGATGAAATCAAGCAGCAGATATGAGAAAGGGAAAGTGGAGCGAATAGAATAGAAGAGGGATGATGGATCAGGAAGAGCCAAAAATAGTCTGGATAATGGTGTTGTGCCATGGATCCGAGATATGCTGCAGCAGGTTCTCGAAGGGTCCCTTCCCAGTCACGTTGTGCTGCACCACAAACGCCAGAAACGCAAGCATGGCCAGCCGTCCTGCACATACAGCACCACATTACCGGCATTCATTTGTAAAAATTTACAGTGACGGCATTGCACATCAACACTGCAGTTTTCTAAAAATGTCTTGTATATTGCACATCCACACTACGATTTTGTAAAAATGTCTTGTATTTTGAGCACCATAAGATTCATTGGAATCGTGACTCAGGCTAAATTTTCACCAACATTTCGGATTCTGTTCAGAGTCCAAAGGCTTCCTAGCATTTTCACTTCACATGCATCTATGCAGCTATTCTTACGGTGCAGAAGCAATAATATAAAGTTACTTATTATTTTACTTTTGAAACATAATTTTAATACTCTTTGGAGTAGGACTTCCTAGAGATTTGGAACTATAGTTTTCGTTATCACGATTCGTTGGTGATTCCCGAAAATTTTTCCAACTACTACAATTCAGAGTCTTGTGAAATCACAATTTTTATGATTTCTATACTTCTGCAGACATGAAGCTTGAAAAGCAGAGGAGCACATTAAAAATAAATTGTATATTAATAAGATGTTTTGCATTTATAAAGTAGATATTAAAGTTGAAATTTGGTTAAATATTAATACTAAGAAAATAAATGAATCAGGTTGAATATTTGCCGTAAAAATAAGGTTTTCAAAATTCAAAACATGTACATTTCTAAGAGCCATCGATTTTCAGTTTCAATTCACTCGTCCAAAGTTGTAAATCACTACCGTCTCTAAAGTAGAAAATCACTACTCTCTCAAAATTGAATAACTAAATTGTGTCCTCCTCCAAGGAAAATCACTGCTCTGTGCTCTCTCTGAGAATGGAAAGACTAAATTCTGAAAGTCCATTATAGCATACCCTTTTTCTCAATGTTGATGATTAATAGTCTCACGTGTTTTTTTCACCTCTTCTTCACTTTTAACAATCAATACTAGGTGAAACTGTATGTTAAGGTGCTTGTTTCTTCACTTTTAACAATCAATACTAGGTGAAACTGTATGTTAAGGTGCTTGTTTCTTTCAATGTGGTTTTGAGATTTTGAGACTAAGTCCAACTAGCCAAAGAGGTTAGGATTTGGCTTAACCACTAACCTTTTAGAAGCAGGGGGAGCCACTTAATGGAATTAAGATTGAAGCTCCAATGATGATCTTCTAAGATAGAATTACATATTGAAAGGTGTTAGAATTCAAAACATTTCTTTTACAATATTTACGAATAATAGATATATTCAAATAAAAACTTTATAATTCAATATTCCATAAGCAAACAACTTATAGTTTCCAGATCAAGAGGTACCATGCTAAAACTTCATCAGCAATAATTATTTTTAAGAAATTCAAGTACCGAAGATGAGCTGCATGTTGTTATATTTGGAATGTATCGTGACTATTCATTTGAGAGTGTTATATTGTAGCAAAAAATTTATAGGAATGAATAGTTGACCAATTTGTAAAGTCTGCATTTATTTTTTATTAAAATATAATATCTATCCAGTAAAGATATGAATGTTCCAACTTCAGTTTCAAATTCAATTTTGAAATATAAATGATAGAGAATAGGGTCAGTGCATACCATTGGCGAGCTCCTTTTCCTTGGCTTCAAATGTGGGAGTGAAGTTGAGGGGGTTGAAAATGATTCCGCCAGGGTAGCCACATGTGTGGGGTGGAAGAGAGAAGTTTTTGAAGATGGGATCCTGATTAACGCTGCCTGGGCGTTTGATATCTTGCCAACGTCTGATCTCCACATAATGAAACAAAATGAATTCTATTATAAACAACGTTGATGACGGAGCAAAGTACTCCACTTTGCCTGCGTCGAACCACTGGGGCGCGTTAATCAGTCCCGCTTTTGTTAGCACCTGCATCAAAATCATTGTCAATCATGAATGAATTCATGCATGAAGTGTGTGTGATTTTTTTTGACATGAAATTTTAGTAAGCTAAGAGAATCACTGTCATGCTAAAAGAAGGTCATGGTCTCATGAAGAGATTTACATGTAAGAGGTTGTTAATTGAATTTCTTGTTTCATAAAGATTTTTAGATGTACATCTAAGAGGTTGTGAAATGAAGTTGCACCTTAAAAAATGCTAAGAGCCCTTAGATTTGAAACTCAAGAGTTTCAAACTCTTAGCTCAAATTTATGGTTCAATCATCAATTTGCATGAAAATAGGTTGCTAATTAAATTTACATATAAAGCATCATTATTTTCTTTTGTAATTCATGTGATATATCATATTGTACATTGATTGTGGGTATATGTTAGTTTTCTATTGGTTGGCATTTCTTTCCATAAAATACAAACATAAATCAAAGTTACATTTTTAGAAAAGGGATAAAATTACATTTCCAAGTCATTGATAGCAATATATTAACTTCGATGTATTTACTTTTATATATGTATATATCAATAATAGACAATTATAAACATAATGAAATGTAAAGTTGCAAATGTTTTTCTATTCTTCTTGTATCAATAGAGATCAACTAGTTGATGTGCAATACACATATTTATAAAGAAAAATGATAAAATTGTTTTTCTATTCTTCTTGTATCAATAGAGATCAACTAGTTGATATGCAATACACATTTATAAAGAAAAATGATAAATAGTTTCCTTTTAGTCTGCAAGGCATAAATCTTGTCCGCATGCGGATAAATAACAAACAAGTACCGGTGTCCAGCAAACTCACACCTTGGCGTATATCTATTGTCAACCTATTTTGATTACGACACCCTTACCCTAAAAGTCTTTGCAAAGAAACTGAACATGACAGGTTCAATTCTGATAACTACAACTTCTAAGTTATGGATTTAATTAATAAACAAGAATCCTGTAAAAGGAACTCCGAAACTTACTCTCTTACAACAAACCCAACAGTGAATGTGAGTAAAAACAAATCATAAATAAACATTTCCTGTTTTATTCAGAGATGGTAGAATATACAGTAAGGAAGGTACCTCAGGGATGATCATGCCGGGAACACCGAGCATGGCCCAGCGAGCATTCACAAGCTCAGCCTGGATGTACCAGTTGAGGCTTTCAGGATTCTCACCCAATCCCAGCGGATCGAATCCATTATCTCCCGGAAGCCTTCCATCCAGATACGGAGGCGAAGGAAGCCCTGGAAGCCATTCTCCCTTTGTTTTTCCCTGAGCCTGTGCCTGTGCCTGCATCTTCACTGAACTTCTCCTTTGCTTCTGCTTCAACCCCAACCCCACATTCCAGCACTGTCTGCTGCTCAGCGGCCATGACGAAGAAGAAGATAATGAGTTACTCCCCAGTGCTTGCAGTTGCAGTTTTGCTGCTGCTGCGCTTACTGAGGCCGCCATTGTTGCTCAGCTCTCTCTCTCTTTCTCTCTGCTCCGGCTTCTTCTTCTTCTTCTGGTTTTTCTGTGTTTCCCTTGTTCACTTGCTGAATTTGTGTTGGGTGCAGGTGCAGTTGATGATTCATTTGGCATGGTAAGATTCAGGTGATGATTCTTTGGCTGAATTTGTGGCCAGCGTTGGGTTGCTGCTCCATGTGCCATGGCTTCCACACGTTCTGATACTTCTCTGATATCATCTCAGTTCGCCCAATCACAGGCAAGCGTCTAATCCTCTCTCTATCTGTTTCTGCTTCCTTGGCTTTTGTTCGATTTTTTTTTTGCTGCGAAATCTCGTCCTGGTTTTAAATCTTGATTTTTATTTTTAAACTTTGTTTTAAGAATGTTCTTGACAGGAGGAAGAGGAACTAACAGTATCCTGCTCGATGTTGGTGATATGAAAAACTCAGATTTAACTTTGTGTTGTGAAAGTAAGCAACAATTGTGGATCGAAAGCCCCTAAATGTTAAATTATACAAGTGTCTAAAATTCTTTTTAGTTCATCACGAGTGAGTGAGTGAACCATTTGTCATATGGTTCGTCATCGTCATTATTAGATTATAAGTTGTGGCCTTGGTCATGATATAGAAAAATAAAATTTTACTGAATCGCCACTTTATCACAAGTTATGGTGAGTTTAAAAAGTTTTAGTCATATTAGCGCAAATTCACCACAAATCATGGATGCCTCATGGTTAATGATTTCGTTATGAAAAATGTACCATAGGTCTTGGCAAGGGATCACTAGTTGTGTTCTTCACATCACAACCAGAACACATGTCATGGTGATGTTAAAATCAATTGATTTGTGAACTAAACTTGTGAACTACATAGACCATGACTACATGGATCATGGTCAAGTTAGTCTTCTCTAATTTTGTGTGATTAATTGCTTAGATTTTGATGCAACTTGATTAGTTGAAACTAGCTTTGTCCACTCTACCTCTTGAAAGATTAAAATAATAAGAATTCAATAGAATTTAATGATAATTATTGAAATTCCCAAGTTGCCTTTTCAACTTCTCCAGAATTGAAAATATGATGCAAATTTAAATTTCCCTTGATTTGGAATGAAGTTAGAAGGCAAGAATAATGTTAGTAACTAGTATGAAGGATTTGAAATGAATTTCGGACTTAGAACATAAAATGATACATTAAAGAGAAAATGGTGCTTAATTATTGCTACAAATTAAAAAAATTGGTGGAGTTTTAGTAAGAGAAATTCATTTAAATGAATAGAAAATTACATGCGTATTTATAGACTTGGCCATGCAACCAATCTATACTCATAAAGGAAGGCTTCTCCCATTTAAATGGGCTAAAATAATGAACTGGCTTTAGGTTTTGGGGATTTTCCCCTTTTAATCCACCCATGACATATTAAAAATTAATAAATTATATTTAGGATTACTGATGACTTTCTACCTAATGGAAAATTGAAAATAACAAACTTTTACATGGTGTTGTGCTCTACTTAGAAAAAAAATTACTAATTGCCTAACTAATGGATGTGTGGTCTATGATTGTTCTTCATTAATTCTTCATCTTTGCATGTTGGAAATGATAAAAAATTCACACTATCTCTAACATGTATCCATACCTACTTAGAACACTTACTAAAACTAAGAAGTGAACTTAACACCTCTATCTTATATAATCTTTACTAGCATTCTATTTAATCTAACTATCTATAATAAAAATAACTATGTTATATCTTTAGCAATGAATGATACCTTCATAGCCAAAAAATGGAATAACTTAGTAAAAGATTAATGACTACAAGAATAACATCCTTCTCACTTCTTATATTAGGTAATCCTATGATAAAATCTACAGCAATTACATCCCACTTCACCCTAGTATACTATGAGGATACAAATATCCTCCAAGCCTCTTATGTTATACCTTAACCTGCTAATACACTAAACAACAAGTCATAAGCTCTCCAACATCCTCTGTTATACCTAACTAATAAAGCATGAAAATTCTATTGTCAGCTAATATATCGCATCTATGATATCATATCTACTATATTGTAGATATTATATTGCATTTGTGATGTAGCATTTGCTACTACATAGCATCTGCTGCATCACATCTACTATATCATAGGTGATGAGTGGCGAGGTACCCCTACACTCAACCATATGAATACGAGCATCTCATGCGCGATCCGGTCAAACTCTAAGGACTAAGTGCTTACGCGCCCAAATGGAACACTTAAGGTTAATTAATCATTGTCTTCCCAAACTTACTTATATTGTCATGGTTGTATGGTTAAGTAAGTCTGAGGTATATGATTTTTATATCTTTTATCTTTTAATGTATTTATGCTAATGAGAAAAGGGTGAAGAGACTAAGTGACTAACTTTCATTAACTACTCATTAACTAAGTTCTAATTGTCCTAGCACTAGTATCCATTCCCACTTGCCGCACACACCCTGAACCAGTGCAACGCTGCTGGGATTACCAAACGCTACTCGTTACTGAGTTACCAAGCATTACACACGTGCTCGAAGTAGTCGTACTGAATGCACTTAACTAGGAGAGTTGAGGGTTGAGAGAGATTTAATTATCTAGGAAAGTAGTTAAACATTTAACAATAATTAAGTCCTATTTAGCTTAGTCCACATGCTGCAAGGTTTATCAGAAAGTTCGTTTTTATTTCGGTACACAAATGTGTGCTCAGGTACAATTTGCTCAAATAAAGATCCATTCACTTTGAGACTCCTACTGCAGGCACATGGAAATTATTCTAACTCTGGAATGGGAAAACTGCTATAGTTTGGCTAAGGTCTAGATCTATATGGAAAAACAAGGGAAAGCCACCTCTTGTTTATAGAACTGGCGACGAGTTGCAATATCGTGGCTCATCATACCCCCATGACTGAATAAAAATTTATCCTCGAGTTCCTTACAAAATATTGGGAAGGTATGGGATTATTGACTTGAATGATACTAATGGTGAATGGGGTGACATGTGAACAGATCATCATTACAATACATAGCAAAATTAGTGTTCATGACAACAAGAGGAGAAGAGAGAAGAGAGACAGAAAAGAAGAAGTTTGTTGCTGCCGATGCCAAGATTGCATTTTTCATTGTTCATCCATAAGCACGTCATCAATCTTGTTCCTTGCATAACTGCTTCAGCACCAATCCATTCCAAGTTTTCCCTCCAAATCCAATCCGTTGGTGTATGATTGCCATTTGCACACACAACACAGTCTTATATTAGCAAGGGTAAATGAATCACAATGCAGTTAATACCTTGCCTCAGTATAAGGTCCATTGGCTAAGTTGTGATATGGCTAATGCTAATCTGGAGATATAATACTAGTGACTACCGAAGGTGTAATATGTAGGGGTTAGGAGGAAATCAAAAAAATTGGACCAGGACCCCCATGACTGAGAGCGAACCTCCAATTGCGAGAGAATGGAAAAAGATAAGGAATAAGAAAGATGGAGAAAAAGAAACAATGATAACATTGATAAAATGGATGTCACAGATGGAAATGAACAAAAATAAAGGTTAATTGCGAAAATGTTTAAGGGAAACAAATTAACTATTGTCCAAATAGGAATGCCAGTGGGTACTCCCCAAAGCAGGCTCATGCCCTTAATGCCCTGACTATCCCACATTCAAAGAGTCCGTAGGCTCTAGAAATGTCATTTGGAAGCAAGAGTTAAATTCTTAATCACAAGAGTTTACCAAAAAG